>JACCGJ010012035.1:0-24349 GCA_013407085.1 Atriophallophorus winterbourni
CGGAAATAGTAATGTGGGGTGGGATAAAAGGAAAACGAACATTAATCAATGATGCTAGGCTTAGCCCACCCAAACCCAATGTCATAATTCAAACACTTCCCCGTCTGGAGACAGCGGATTGTAAGAAATGGAAGAAACCAATACATCAATACACGTCGTAGGTCCGGCTCAAATCGAGTTCGACCGAGCAATTCACACCCAAACCTAGTTGTCGATTCAAGCGGTCAGCGACCACTAAATTGCTCACAAGTAATATTATCTCAGGTACTGAGTATTCAGTTGGATCAGGCATCATACTGTTTAAGGCCTTATCTCATATCACATGCTTCATCACTACTTGTTAAGTCCAACTCCAGAAAATTCGGACAAATAACTTCAGTTATAACTCACGAACAATACGATTAATTGCATCTATACGAATGCAAAGAGCATTATCAAAAAATTAATCAAATTGTCCGAGATTTGTAATGAAGCGCCTCCAGACATAGTTGAAAAAAAGAAACGTGTTTCCGTACCTAATTTTCTAAAAATTGAACTTTCTTTACTTTGCATGTCTCTCTTCCGGCGTAATCGTTCAGTTGATGATGGAGGAGCAGCACTCTAATTCAAGCAAACGTTCATCTGTAGAGCTATGAACGACCAGACCCTTGATATAACTGAAACACTTTGGTGCACACAGACTCTTAGTTCAGGAGATCTTCAGAAATCTAGCGCTCGCCAACAGCAAATCTCGACCTAAACAATAAGCTGATTAATGCTTTGAGCTTTGTAACAATGCGGTACAAAACTCAAATTTTGATAATGGGGGATTTTAACTTTTCACAGCTCTATAGCCGGGATGATCATCCATCAGAGACACTAGAATGTGAACTTTGAACTGTTTACATACCAATACCGACTACACGCCATTCAGCTTTCTCCAGGCGATGCCTTTCGCCATCGACCCTGGGGGTGCCGGAACTTCTCAGCACGGACCATGTTTTCGAAGCTTCGGGTTCTTCGTTGTCAAGCCTACAGATGTGCATACATCTGCTACTACTGGGTTCATACTAAGACCATGCCAGACTGGCGATTCCCGCTAGCAGCACGTTCATCCCATGTGATTCGGCTCCGGCAGCACGTGCACTCCATGTGAGACGTGACTCGGTTTAGTACTTATCGGTTTTTCGTGTATCCTACTCTGGTCACCACCGACAATCGACCCACGCAGATCAAGTGCCTCGGCTGACTTCGAAGTGACTGGTTGCTGAGAGACTGTGTTCCAGCACGGAACGCCCTGACACCGCTTGGTCCGTTCAAATGTCAACTCCTGATTAGAAGTCTCCTCTGACCAGACTTCTTGGAAGTGGGCTGTGTAATAATATTCTTTTACTGGACATAACAATTGACCTTGTTATACACTTCCCGTTGATTTGTGTTCCGTGATTGCTTCCCTGTACCTTCGTGCACCTTTTGGTTACCGCGATAAACATTCTATCTCCTGTGCCTTTTCTTTAACATTCTTGGGGACATTATTGTAGTGGTCAGTCTACTACACCACTACAGGTTTTTGTCTGTTTGTCGTCATCAGGTGGAGACAGTAACATCAGTTTCAGTTGCCCTGTGAATTATGATTCATGAGATTTCAAATGGGGAAGTATACGAAACAATACCACTCTTATCTTAAAAATGTGTCCATGAATAACACTAATTGAGATATTGATTTTAATATGTTTAGGACCGACTGTGTATTCCTAATGCAAAGACATTTGAGTGCAATCGGTTAGAGCAGTCTTTGGGTAATGATTTACATTTGACGCAGAATCGTCGTCAGACCAAGAGTGATAGATAAGGCAGGGAACATTTTTAAGTAGTTGTCAACCCACAACCACTTATTTGACCTTACCGCTATAGCCTATAGTACGCGTACAGTGTTTCACGTCTCGTGGAAATGACCGAGATCAGTGGTCAGTTTTTCTTAAAGTTTGTATCCACGTCAATCTCATACGAGTAAACAGGGTCAAGGACAGTGGAGACAGCGGCCTACATGCGTAAACGTACTTAAATCACGGGGCTGTATTTTAGGCATTTTTGAAGAGAAACCAAAAATCTAATTAACTAGTAGGTATGAGGTAAATAAAAATATCTTCTTTCGCATCAGTGCCGAGCGCCGGATTGCGGATATTTCTGACCTATCCACATTATTAACCACCAGCAGACCTGTTTTGTCCAATTCCACCGCCTCTCATGTAGGCGTTCGCTATACGGTTTATTTCCGCGTCTAAATATCGCCACATTGTCTAGAGCGACTCTGTCGACAGTATCTAAAAGGTGTTTCTTAAAGGCGGAATAAGGAATCAGGAATTGATATTGCCTCGCATCTCGTCGCTGTCTCCGGACACGCATTCGGTGTTCTTCGGTTCAAGTATGAATTACCCTGGACGTCTGCCCTATGTAAACACTCGAACAGTCCATTGAGGTTGATTCTGTAAAAGCTCTTTTTAACGCTAGATAAAGGTGTCTTATCCTTGAGGTGCATCAAAATCAAACAGATAGTTTTCCCTTTCTTATAAGTTACGCTTATGCCCGCCTGGTTCACGTTTCTACGTATTGCTTCAAGTATGCCTTTTAGATTCGGTAAACAAACTGTATCTCACAAATTTCTTACATTTTTCTGACGGGTATTTCACCATCATCAATTGGATGTTTAAAAAAACTTTTAAATATGAATACACGATCGTTCGGATATCTATCGGAAATTTTGCTATGGCGGATCTACTCATTAGAGTAATTAAAATTCGAGGTTCAAAGTAATTCAAAGTTTTAATGGTCCAAAAAGCAAATACTTTACAGTAACCACAGATTAAAAATATAGGGAATTTATAAAGAACAACACAAATGTTTTATACATATGGAAAGTAAGCACGTGTTATCAGGTGCAAGGTTGGGTTTGGTCAACAATTACTTGTCAAGTTCAGCCTTGAACTTGTTCTGGCTTGTTGCGCAAATGATTGTGGGGGCAGAGAGTTCCATATAAAACAAAATCTGACAGCAAAGAAAAACCTTCGACAATTTGATCTGGAGTGTGGAATAATCAACTTGTAGCCCTGCGATTTGCTACCACGTGTTTCTTGCCGATGAAATAGGTGTTCAAGTGGGTGATCCACTGTATGCAGAATGTTGAAAAACAGGATCAAGTCACCCCTGAGACGACGGTACGAAAAGTCAAAGAGGTTTAGCGTCGAAATCCGCTCCTCGTACGGCCCGTTGTATAGATTGGTTACCAGTTTTGTAGAGCGGTGGTATACCCGTTGCAGCAAGGTCATGTCCTTTGTTAACCATGGGGACCATGCTTGAACAGCATACTCCATTGTTAGTCTTATATAGGTGTTAATTATACGCGGGAGTATCTGCTTTGAGAAACGACCAAAGTTCCTTCTGAGCAATGCTAAGATTTGGCAAGACTTTTTGTATAAAACAGAACAGTGCCGTGAAGACTTCAGGTTACTGCTAATCCACACGTCCAGGTCTTTCTATTCAGTAACCCATGAAAGTTGCTGAGATCGCAGTAGTATGTGAATTCGAATGTTTTACCGTCGTTTAACATTTAACATTTTTGGATGTTGAATGTTAAGCAGTTATCTATCTACGACGTGCCGTTCTTTGAGTACGTTACTCGTGGATTTTCTCCAGTGCGTTCGTTTATGTCAATTGCTTTTGTGTTTCTGCTGTCAGATCAACTACATTGCACACATAACCCGATACCTCTGAACAGATGAACCGTCAAGCAATGAACACGATATTGATAACTTTGCTTACGAAAGTCCTCGGGCTGATTACGTCGTTATCCAGTTTGACAATCTGCTTAAAGAGGTACGAAAAAAATAATGCCCCGTAAAACAGTTAGACGAATCAACATAATGGCTTTGAATGAGGCTCATAAAATACGATTAACTGCTAACCGGAAACGAGCAACATTCATGCGTTTTTGGTATGGCCAATATCTAACCTCAATAATTCAATTAAAGTGAGCTCCGAATTTGTATTCAGGTACTCATGAAAAAAAACCTCGAATTTAAACTAAGAAGCCGAAATACAAAGTGGTTGAAGGTACGAAATATTGCTCGGCGACACCATCGGCGAAACCTTAAAATTCGTATTCTGGCTGTATACGACATAAATCGCACGAAAAATATTTTTCCTAAAATTATATAATCACCAAGTCAATCAAATGCATCTTAGACATAAAGCCTGGAGCTGCCAACCAATTCTGTGTAGGCAAATCCACTACTATGAGGTCTTCATCTGAAACAATAATGAAATCTCTATCATGCTGTTACGCCTATTCTCAGGGCTTTCTGGGCAAGTTCACTAAACTGTATTTACGTCGAACGTGGCGTCTTGGAATTTAATTGCAGTGACAGAAACCTGGTTGAGTAATTCCATAACGACTCTGAACTCAAAATATCACACATGCTTATTTACAGAAAAGATCGTGCAACAAAAGTTGGCGGTGTCATCCTCTACTTACATGAGAGCATCAACTGCACTATACTTTTCATCCCTGAGCTATATGTCCCAGATACATTGTTTTGCTCTATGACTTGCATTATAAACGTAAGTGCCTTTTAGCATTGATTTATCACCCCCATTCTTCATCATCTGCCGCTGGCACTGTTCTTTCCAATCCAATACGTTTCGCGTTAAAGCTCACATACATTTGCTCCTCCTCGGTGATTTTGATGTCCTAACACTTGCCACACACATTACAGGGGACGATTAGTTATAAAGCATTCTTACAGAAATAACGACTTGCGCCACTTTTTACAACCACGTACAATAACCAACGCGATTTCGATCTGAACAATCCCAATCTACCCTAGACCTCATACTTACAAACGAAGAACTCATGATAGAATCTGTTTCCTATACAGTAACACTTGGATTGAGTGATCATGTTGTCATGACATTTGATTAGATTTGTCAATACGAACCAGTAGGAAATAGTCAACGATCGTATACAGCCATGAACTACGACTTTCTTCGAGCGCTTATTAACGCAAATGGATGAAACTCCCTTGAATTCAAATCGGCTAAAGAGATCTGTGAAACGTATGACAGAGAAATCTGTATTATCATTGATTTGTCATCTAATGTGACAATAATATGCAGCAAACAGCGTTCAAACACGCCTCTCAGAAGCGGCATTCGGAAATAGATGTGTAAGTGTGACAAGGCCTAGAACGAATACTGGGATGATCCGTCAGGGCTAACTTGGTGCAACTACACTTTATTGCAAAAAACGTGTGTCTGCCTCATTCGAGATTATAGAAAACATTACCAAATCAGTCTAGTCGAAATTTTTTTATATATCCCAAAGCATTCTACAAACACGTCAACGACATCGAGAATGTAACCTCGGCTGTTGACATACTGCCATCATTTCAATATTGTGTAAACGTTTTTCGACAGCAATCTCACCAGTGTCCATACATGTACAGTCTTTGAACTCTCACAGCTGCAGCCTGCCAATTCTTCACGGGGTGGAATTTTCCTTCAACGTTGTTCAAACAACATTAATAACTATGAAGAAACCAGGTTAACCCGGTATAGATAATATTCAACCATACCGTTTGTATAATCTGTCTTCCGAATTGGCAATACCGACGTCGAACGTGATCACGATGATATTCAAACAGAGCTTTGTGCCAGAAACTTGGAAAACTTCCCTGAGTAGTCCCACATACAATGTTGGCGAGAGAGAGAAACCCGTTAAATTGTTGTCCGAGAGGATTATTACCAGTGCTACCAAAAGTAATGAAGTCTATCATAGCCGATGCTTGCGAAATTACTTTGAAATTATTAATTTAATCTCCGAAGCACAGCATGGATTCAGGAAAAATCGATTTTGCCTGACAAACTTGCTATTAGCAAACAAAGCTTAGTCTGAGCTACTGGAAGACGGCAACTCCGTGGTCGTGATTTATATCGAATAGTTAGAAAGCTTTCGATCATGTCAATCTGAAAAAAAATTGTAGGAACTACTCCTCTAGGGAGTACAAGGTAAACTTCATGCATATATTAAACAATGGTTAATATCCCGCGAGATGCAATTGTGAGTCAAAAATGAACAATTTGAGTCTATTAAAGTTGCCCGTGCTGTCTTCGCCTCATGTGCCACACGGCACGGAGAGGACTGAGTGAGTGAGTGAATGCTGTCCCACAAGGATCAGTCATCGGACCGCTTTGTATTTAACATATATAAACGATGTACCAATTTTACTGCAGTCGTCGGTGCTTATTTACGCTAATGACACAAAGAATTTGGACAAGATAAGCTCCAACAGCCAACACACAGAACGTGCACAGGGATCTTGATATGACTAACACCTGGTCAATCGACAACGAATTACCACAGAACGTTTTGAAATACAGCATATTATCGCTTAAGAGCTTATTGAGACAAGAATGTTATCTAGGTAGTGCTGATATTAAACCCGCCTACTCTTAAAAAGTTTTAGCCGTTGTTATCCAGTCTGAATTAGGAAGTGACTGCAATGTCGCCTAGCCTCCAGCAACGCTAAAAGTAACTTGGGTCTCCTTAGGAGATTCCTGAGTTCGTTTAACGCCAACATAAGTTGAAAATTGATTTTAACCTAAATCCGTCCTCATTCCGAGTATGCTATAACGGCATGGGATCCTTGGTTGAAAAAAATTATTAAGCTATTGGAAACTCCACAGCGTAGAGCGACAAGACTCGTCCTGGGACTATCTCATTATTCATACGAAATGAGACTTAACATATTGAATTTGCATTCGGCTAAATACAGACGAAAACGAGGAGCACTAAAATTCATTTGGACAGCGCTTAATCAAAAAAATCATCCTCACATTCTTTTGTTTTATGTTTCCCATAACACATATCTGCGTGGACACTAATCTTAATCTTACCCACAGTATAGAAGTTTGAACTGCCTCAAATATGCATTTTCCATTCTCAATGTGCAAATGTGAAACAGTTTACCTACTCGCGTGTTACAATCAGGAATAATTGACGTTTTCCATAAGTCACAAGATTTACACATGGACAAGTATGTTTTTCACGTTTGACAATAACCTCTAACAATATTTTGATATTTTTTTACAATCCGACATGACGTACATTTTGTGGCTCTTGTATAGCACAGCTTTTTACCCGCATATCATCTGGGAATAAGTCAGAGACCTTAAAAAACATTCCGTTTACTGCTGACCAAAGTAAACAAATTTGTCTTCTGATACTAGTTATGCTTCCAAGAAGAGATATCACGCATGAAGGAGCTCAACCACAAAATACTTTGTCGTATGGTTAACGATCAAGGAGAAACTTGAAGGTGCATCCGTAAACACGTCAGCAGGACGACAAACAACTGCATCAGAAACCTTCGAAGCTTCTGCCATGGTTTATTATCTGTATTCAGCCCGACAGAACATGCAATCCACATTGCAAATCAAAACAATTTAACCACGGACGCCTTGAGTGAAATAACTGTTTAGTCGAAACGCGTCCTTCAAGCATAATTCAATCTAAAAACCGGTACGTCTTCGGGCCGACGGAATTACCCCGCGAATATTGAAGCCGTATACAAATTTGCTATGCAAACCACTCTCGTACCTGTTCAAGCAAACTCTGACAAATGGAATGATTCCTACAGGTTGGAAACGCGGAATAATTTCTCCTATTTATGAAGGTGGAAATCACTCTGATGTTTCTAATTACCGAGTCGTTATTCTGTTACATGAGATTTGAAAATTAATTGAGCGTCTCATTGTTAAAGAACTAGTTTACCATTTCAAAAATAATCAGTTGGTTTTGAGGAACCAGAATGAATTTAGCGGAATTATTCCTGTTTATCTAATTAGCTGTTAGAAGCAACGTCAAATTCGTGCTACTCTTTTGATCGGAAACCTGGCGAGTGACAGCAATGTCTTCTGGCCGCTTGCAATCATTCCACAATAATTGCCTTCGTCGAACTATTGGGGTAAAATGGCCAGAAATGATAAGGAATCAAGACCTGTGGCAGATTGCTGCTGAGGACCCGATCACCCAGCAGAACAGTAGAAGAAAGTTGAGATGGGTTTGGCACACCTTGCGAAAACCTTATGATGACATCACGCGTCATGCTCAGGTATGGAACCCAATCGGGAAGAGACGGGTTGGACGCCCAAAGCTATCTCGGAAACACTTGTGTGAAGAGGAATTCCGCAACCGTGGACTTAACTGGAACGACATTAAACTGGCTGCTATGGACAGACTAAACTGGAGACAAGTTGCCAAGGCCCTATGTTCCTCCAGAAACTCAAGGGATTAAGCAAGCAAGCATCTAATTAGCTGATAAAGCTGGACGATTGGACTCAATCGGTAGATACCTAGATATCTCAAAAGTATTCGATCGTGTTGACCATACACTAACACTGCAAAAACCTAAAACGCTTGGTATCACTAGAATGCTCTTAAATTGGCTAAATGACTAAATAACAAATCGCACTACCAGGTATGTGTTGACAGTGCATTATCAAATCCAATCGCAGCAGCTAGCGGCTCTCCCAAATGTTCAGTCCTTCTTCAGAATACATTTCAGATTTATGTCAATGATGTTCCGGAAATTGTTCGATATAACATTTCGTTATTTAAGGACGACATAAAGATATGACGTTACATCCTTACCCAAAACACTGTTTGTTATTACAAAAAGATCATGATACGCTTCACAGCTGGTCTTTGAAGAAGAAACTGCCGTTTAACTTCAACAATGAATGTGATGAATCAAGTAGAGTTCACACACCATTTCTGGCCTTACATGTCCCTGAAAATTGAGGTGAAGAAAAAAGTTCGGGAAACTGGTTATGCTCTACGTTAAAACTGACTTCAAACTAATACTGCTTTTAAAAATGCAACACGTGCATTAAATCAAATAAAAATGGGTATTTGGGAAATTTCTCCCAATGTATTTACAAAGATCATGAATACATAATTGAGACCAGTCATGAAATAAGTTTCGCAGTCATGGTGTATGTGGCTCAAGACGGATGTTGAACTTATGCAGTGAATCTATCACTGTTCAGCATAATTAGTTTTTAGCATCCGAAAGAAGCCTTTTAAAGCAATGATAGCTCACTTGAATCCGTTCAACTTTCCCTATCGACGAATCAAGGGAACCCTGAGCTTAATTTACAAAATAATCCATACATCAAACCATCTCATACAGGATTTATTCACGCGAAAAGATACGATTAGTTATCGGGCCAATCAATATGTGCTGATGTTTTCCCATTCCAGCCTGAACTGTAGAAGCTATTTTTATTCTGTCCGTGTCTAATTTACTGGGAACAGCTTACCCTCTATGGTTGCTTAATCCACTAGCTTGCGGGACTTTAAAACGACATTAGACGAATTTTAACAAACTATGCGTTTTCCAACAATTATATTCTGCTTAATTTAATTACACTTTCAATCTTTCCCTATCCTATGATTGTTGTTGGGCTTGAGGCTTTATATACAATTGAAAACCTTGAATTACCTTAAATTACTTCGAATCATAATAGTAAACATTCACCCAATGCAAATACATCAAGATCTCGATCCCTGGGAAATACTTAACAGGAACTTAGATCCACTGATTTATCATATTTTCGTGCGAAATATATATATATATATATATATATATATATATTCTGTAAACATTTTTGTTTTTATCAATCAATGTACACTCTTTGAATTGTACCCGGATTTTACGAATAAAAATTTTCGTCCGCTCGGAGTTGCCCTTCTCATCTCCTTTGATACCCGTACTGCGTGCTTGAAATTCTGACTGTGGATTGTGGAAAGATTGCTAACCTGCTATAAAAAGGCCGCTCCATATTTCATCCGCACCTAATTCTTGGATTTACCGCAGTTGCTTCTGTGATAATACTTTGACGTCTAGACCGGTGTAGTCAATTGCCAAGCCGGGGAGAATCGCTTTCAATTCAATCGAAGAATTATTGTGAGTGGTTACCTTTTTACTTTTTACACACATACTGTAATTTCACGTAGCCTGAACTACCACAATTTGGTGAGCCCGATTAGCATACTCCCCAATATTTTGATTTTGTAGCATATTTTTACATTTTTTCATTAGTATGGACAGTATCCCACAGGCAGCACCTATCCCAGCAGATATTGGTTATTTATCACTTTCTGAGTTTGGCGTAGCAAACCCTAGATTAAGGTTCGCTCAAGTAGAAGCTATTTTCGAAACTCGACGCATTACTAGTCAAAAAGCAATGTACTGTTACGTCATAGGAAGTTTACCACGCGCAGTCGCATCCGAAGTTGCTGATATCATATACAACAGACCTGCCGATAAACCGTATGGTGTACTGAAATCAGCTTTGATATCGCGTATAGTAACATCTGATGAGAAAAACTTACGCAAATTACTCTCGGGTATCGAACTAGGTGACAATACACCGTCGCAACTCCTTCGCCGAATGATCGAGTTACAGGTTACAACACCAGTTGGCGAACCGATTTTAAAAGAATTGTGGCTGCAAAGACTACCCAGCGATGTTCGAAAAGCACTTTCGGTGGTAGAAGATTACAAGTTAGATAAGCTTGCTGCCATCGCCGATCGAGTGTATGAAAATCATAAGCCAACCATTGCAGTAGTACAATCGCCTCATAAATCAACTCCTTCAACTTTAGAATCAGAGATCTCCGAGTTGAACTCGCGACTCGACGAACTTTGCATGCACATACGTACTTCACGAAATGATCGATCTCGGTCATCACAGAGACACAGTCCGAATGGACGATATTCACGAAGTCGGAGTAAAGGGCCAGGTCTTTGCTATTACCACCGCAGATTCGGTGAACGCGCCTACAAATGCACCAGACCCTGCAGTTTTGTTTCCAAATCTAACGAGCAGGGAAAACGATTATGCCAGGCAGTAGGAACGGCTGCACTGCCTGGCAACAAAGTTAGCCGTCTCCTCTATATCTCTGACAACACAACGAAATTGCGTTTTCTGGTAGACACCGGTGCGGAACTCAGCGTCATCCCACCTAACGAAACCGAACGCAAGTGTCCGTCGGGATTGACCCTTCAGGCGGCCAACGGTACTCGGATAGCCACTTATGGTCATCGGTCCCTCGCGGTAGACCTGGGCTTACGAAGATCGTTCCACTGGGTGTTCACCATTGCAGACGTGAAAACTCCGATTTTGGGTGCAGATTTTTTGTCTAATTTCAACCTCGCGGTGGACATAAGCCAACGAAGGCTTATTGATAACACCACGAAGTTAAATTCAATGGGCAACTACCATTACACACCCATACAGTCTATTCGAGTTTTGACTCCACTCGTCACCCAGCCTTGTAAGGAACTCATAGTCCAGTTTCCGGAGATTTTCAAACCATAGTCATTCACAAATGTGGTCAAACACCAGGTCGAACACCACATTGTCACACGTGGCCCTCCAGTTTTTACCAAACCACGTAGACTAGCTCCAAACAAACTGCCGATCGCCAAATAAGAGTTTGAACATATGTTGGAGCTAGGAATCATCCGCCCGTTGACCTCATTATGGGCTTCTCCACTACATATGGTTGAAAAACGTACCGCAGATACTTGGCGCCCATGCGGAGATTATAGGGCACTTAATCGCATTACGTTACCAGACCGTTACCCCATTCCACACATCCACGATTTTACGGCGTCCCTGAACGAAAAAACCGTGTTCTCGAAGCTTGACCTAGTACGCGCCTATCACCAAATCCCCGTTGCGAAGGAAGATATCCCTAAAACGGCTGTCACGACACCATTTGGCTTATATGAATTCGTACGAATGCCATTTGGTCTCCGAAATGCCGCACAAATTTTCCAGCGTTTTATGGATCAAGTATTTAAGGGATTGCCCTTCGTATACGTTTATATTGATGACGTGCTAATTGCTAGCAACACAGAACATGTTGAGCATCTTCGAGAGGTTTTTCAGCGCCTATCTCAGTATGGTATTGTCGTAAATCCAGATAAATGCATATTTCATGTGGAAACACTAGACTTCCTCGGTCACCGTATCGATTCCACCGGAATTAAACCCGTTGAACAGAAAGTCTCTGCCATCCGCGATTATCCATTCCCGAGTTCAATCCGCCAGTTGCGTCGATTTTTGGGCATAGTCAACTACTACAGACGATTCATTCCCCATTGCGCGAAGTTAGCCCAACCGCTTACAGGTTTACTTCGCTGCAAAGAAAGAAATGTTTCAATGAATCCACAAGCGATCGAAGCTTTTGACGCGCTTAAATCCGCCCTTGAGCAGGCGACAACTCTGACTTATATATCAGCTGAGACAGATGCTCGCTTATCGCTTGTTACCGATGCATCAAACGAAGCGGTAGGCGCAGTACTCCAACAAGAGGTCGATAACACGATTAGACCCCTAGCCTTCTTCTCACGCCGACTACAGCCAGCGCAGACACGATATAGTACCTTTGGTCGCGAGCTCCTCGCTGTTTATTATTCCATTCGCCATTTCCGGCATTTACTCGAAGGTCGCAGTTTCACGGTTTACACCGACCACAAACCGCTAACGTTTGCACTCGCCACAACTTCCGATCGTTATTCACCGCGAGAGATCCGTCAATTAGACTACATCTCCCAATTCACGAGCGACATTCGTTATCTATCCGGCTCGTCAAACACAGTGGCGGATAAGTTTTCTCGGATTCAGCTGAGTGCCATCGACCTGCCTGGAATCGATTTGGAACAACTAGCACGTTCGCAGCAATCTGATCCGGTACTAAGTCGGTATGAAACTTCAGAGATGGGAAAAATCCGCTGAATCCCGATACCCGATTCCCCACATTACCTGGTATGTGACATGGCAACAGAAAAAACGCGTCCGGTCGTCCCCTCGGACATGAGACGTAGAGTTTTCGACCACTTGCACGGCTTATCACATCCTGGAGTAAGAGCGACACGAAAATTAACCAGTTCTCGCTACCTCTGGTCTGAAATGCATTAAGACATACAACTTTGGACAAAAAGTTGATTGCGATGTCAACAGAGCAAGGTTCAACGACACACTATCTGCTACCCTGGTAGGTTCCCACCAGTTACTGAACGTTTTCAACACGTGCATTTGGATCTCGTCGGCCCACTAGCAGTCTCTAACGGATGTTGCTACATACTCTCCTGCATTGATTGTATTACGCGTTGGCCAATGGCAGTAGCAATCCCTGATATCAGTGCAGAAACTGTTGCTAAAGCTTATGTTCATCACTGGATCAGTAATTTTGGCGTACCAAACACCATCACTACTGACAGAATTTCCCAATTCCAATCTACGCTTTTCAAGGAATTGAACAACATGCTCGGTACGAAACACATTCAGACTACAGCCTACCACCCTTCTTCGAACGGCTTAGTCGAAAGATTTCACCGCCAACTGAAAGCCGCACTCATGTGTCATGGGAATAATGAACGTTGGTCCGAGACACTACCCCTAGTAATTCTTGGTATACGTACCACAGTGAAATAAGACCTAGGGTGTTCCGCTGCTTAAATGGTGTACGGTAGTACACTTACCCTTCCAGGCGAATTCCTGACATCTTCCGACTCATCATTGGACATAACCGTGCCACAATATGTCAGCCGCCTTCGCAGCTTCATGAAAAACTTACGAGATACCCCAACTCGACAGCATGTTCAACCATGCTACATTCCAACTAACTTGAACACTTGCGACTTTGTGTTTGTGCGGGTAGATCATGTACGTCGACCGCTACAGCCGCCTTACACTGGCATGTACAAGGTAATCAACAGGTATCCAAAATTCTTCGTTATTGACCGCAACGGAACACACGAGACGTCAGCGTCGATCGTTTGAAAGTAGCCTAAGTCGAACCGGCACCAGGGGCGAAAGATAATACCCCGAACGTTGCTCCTCAAGATTTTGTCCCTCCACCCCCCAAACCGAAGCTCACCGGTACTCCCGATCCCCCGACGAAACCCTCTTTACCCCCGTGTATCAAACAAACTGACCCTAACAGGCAAACCCGATCTGGTCGTAGAGTCCATTTTCCATCAAAGTTTGATGACTTCACAGCCTAACGGTTTCTTCGAGCGTCTTCTTTAGGCCCGACGCTCTAGGGGGGAGTACTATGGCAATTTTATGCAAACATTTTTGTTTGTATCAATCAATGTACACTTTTTAAATTGTACCAGGATTTTACGAATAAAAATTTTCGTCCGCTCGGAGATGCCCTTCTCATCTCCCTTGATACCCGTACTACGTGCTTGAAAGTCTGACTGTGGATTGTGGAAAGATTGCTTGCCTGCTATAAAAAGGCCGCTCCATATTTCATCCGCACCTAATTCTTGGATTTACCGCAGTTGCTTCTGTGATAATACTTTGACGTCTGGACCGGAGTAGTCAATCGCCAAGTCTGGGAGAATCGCTTTCAATTCAATCGAAGAATTATTGTGAGTGGTTACCTTTTTACTTTTTACACATACTGTAATTTCACGTAGCCTGAACCACCACAATCTCAGGTGGAAGTTCGTCGTTATATATATATATATATATATATATATATATTATATATATATATAATATATATATATACAGCGTCGATCTAGACTCGAACTCAGAACTCAGAAAATTGTATGGTAGAAAAAGCATTAAGCTTAACAATAACCATAGGATGACAAGGTATATGGAACATATAAAAATATATATAGAAAAAATATAAAATATCTCAAAATCAATAGGGACATTCGCATACCGCATGGTTCGTCATAAACTCATCGAGTTTGGAAGCGAAAACCTCAATGTGACAATATCGCGACGCGGTATTAAACCGCATAGCGAACGCCTACTTGCGGAGCCGGTCGAAATTGCCAAGGCAGGTCGACTGGCGGTCAATAAGGTGGATGGGGCAGAAATCTCCACAAGCGCTCCACACCGCTCGGCACTGCTGCGAAAGTAAATAGTTTTTATTCACCCTATACCTACTAGTTAATTAGATTTTTGTTTTTCGTCAAAAATAGCCTTAGTCTGGTTAGTTATGTATTTTACCGAAGTGGGCAGCCGTGTCAACTGACCTTGACCGTGTTCACTTGTATCAGATTGATGTGGATACACACTGTGAGGAAAATGGACCACTGATCCTGGTCATTCCCACGCGACGTGACACACTGTAGTCGTACTATAGGCTGTTTAGCGGTAAGGTCAAATAAGTGGTGGTGGGTTGACTGCTACTTAATCATGTTCCCTGTCCTGACTATCACCCTTGGTCTGACGAAGCTTCTGTGTCAGAAGTGAAACGTTACCCAATAAACTGCTCTAACCGATTGCACACAAATTCCTTTGCATTATGAATACACGATCGGTCCCAAACATATTCCAATCGAAGAACATTTATATTAATGCCAATGGGTAACGGCCACTCCCAGCACACAGAAACAACATGATCACTCCCTCTTTGGTTGAATATGGTGTGCACACGGCTATGATACTATTAAAAAGTGGTGAATTTGCTGATTGAATCGACCTCGTAAACTTAAGTTTCACGATGTATATCGATTGACTTGCAGTTAGAGTGTGATCAAATAATCCCCTGTGAATGAGCTTAATCACGAAGATTTCAAATTTATAGATGAATCACATCGGAAGCACCTGAAAATCCGGTAGTTAATCAACAAAAAGTTTAGAAACAGCTTGTTTCGTACATCCGTTTTGTCAAAGATTAACAATTAATCTAGCTATATGAGTCTATATACTTACCGTAAATACCCACGTATAGGACGATACCATGGATAGGACACAGTGGATATTTGACCCTAAAAACGGTGGAAAAACTGTGTACCTATGTTTAGGACGCATCCTAATTTTAGTCCTTAATTTCCATTAATTTTTATAGAAAAGGTAAAGTTAAGTCAATCACGGTGAACTCCATACGCTATGATCGTCGTGTGTGCTGATTGCTGGCTCATTCATCCGTCACTCAGCAGATGTCTGTCTAGCCTAAGTAGACTATCGTGGAAAGTGCACTTCTCATTCTTGGGCGTCATGTCGAATGATTAGATGACATTTTTAAGGAGAAGGTTCTGCTCTAACGACAGTCAAATACTACTCCTTGATTGGTTGATATTACACTTGCATGATATTACACATCAGCAGTATAATTATTCTACCTATTACCGGTGTTTTTAAAGATGCAGTTCATTAATACCCTCCAACATGACGAAGACAAACCGACAGAGCTATACTTCAAACTTTAAAATGGAAGTGATCAAGTGCGCGAAAGAACACGAAAACCGGGCAGCTGAGCGGCAAATTGGTCCGACTGAATGCGTGATCAGAAAATGGAGAAAAGCCGAAAGTACCATTAAAGAAATGCGGAAGGTGAAGAGGGCGGACAGAGGCTAGAAGGCTCACCACCCTAACCTGGAAAAGGCGCTCATTAAATAGATTAAAGATACTCGTCGAGACTGTATGGGGGTCAGCACCACTACCGTTCGTTTACAGGCACTAAGATTGGCGAAAGAGCAAAGCATTGCAGATTTTGAAGCGTCGATGAATTGGTGTAGGAAATTTTTGGAAGAAATAACCTATCAATAAGACGAAGAACTAAATTTTTGATATTATGATAAATGCAAAATTTTTATAATAAAAGTATCCATGGATAAGACGCACCTGGGTTTTTAGGGCAACTTATGAAGAAAAAAGTGCGTCCTATACGCGGGTATTTACGGTATTCAAGGTTTAAGGTATAAATATAGCTGGTGCAAAGTCTTCTCTTCTACCTCTAATTCGTCGACCTCGAACAAAGGTATGTAAAAATGAGATAACAGTTAATTCATCCTCTCACTTTGAAGCATAGATTTGGAAAAAAATCAAATGTGTCGACTACACCATTCAACGGACCAATCCCGAGGAGTAAATCATCGTCTGCCACAAAATCTGCTTTCATCGCTTGTTCACAAATTTTTCATTGCATGGCATAACATCTCGAGCAATTCAGCGATACTCAACAACGGAAAGATTGACGTTCTTTAAATCAATTCCATGCCTTTCCTGCTGAATATATTCATTTAGAGGTATTCTCCGCATTCTTCAGAATTTACGAAATATAGGATTACGTGATAAAGATTAAGTGACTGAGAATTAAGAGATTTGAGGGTTAAATGTCTGGGGATTAAATGTCTGCAATTATTTGTGTAATTAAACCAGGAATCACCCGGAGCTAGACTCTTGTGCGTCCAATAATTAAGCCGCGGTTCGTACGAAATATAGCACAATAAGACCGCTATAATTTTAGGTTTAAATGCTCAGGCAGATAAAGTGTTTTTAATTAGAACCCCTCTTCTAATTAAATGAGATGCTCAGGCAAGCGGCTGATACTTAGAAAGAATGTCTGATGGCAGATGCAGATGCCAGAAAAATGTTTATCATAGACGGCTTTCAATTATGTGGAAGTTAATATGTTCATGGTGCTCATGATGCTGATGAACCTGCTTGATTTGAGAGATTAATGAAGTTTACAAGTAAACCCTTGAAACCAGAACACAAATTTGAAATATAATCTGAATTTATGTTAGTCTGTGCATAAATCTAGCAATGCGATTTGATGGCCACCGATAAAAGACGAAACCGCGGATATTAACCGGTATTACTATCTTCCCGAATGTTGAGGCAGTTCACACCAACTTGTTTGATTTTATAAATGGAAACAAATCTGAGATGAACGTATGTGTTCTAGTCGAATCATAGGATGTTCAATTCATCACCAAAAATATCTCAACTTCAACCCGAACAGCCTTCCAGCTTATTACAAAAATTAGACGCATTTGAAAAATTAGGAACTGTGCGGTAATGCACATCATTGAACATCACCCATTCCGTAGGAAATAAAATTTTATCCTTACATACTAAGTGCTATTTTTACTGAAGCTTTCCGAGCTACGAAGTCTATCATAGGTGGTATACCTGAAACCAGTTTCATGTATGGCGTCCACAGTGGAATAATTTTAAACAAGTATTTCAAATGTCGTTTTCTGCCTAATTCATAGCGAAAGCCCTTTGGTTTTAAACTAATGCGCCGTTAACAATATAGATAAATTGAGATTTGTAGATCGCCTACATATAGTGGAGATAATGAGAACACATTCGTTACTATACAGCAACACCTACATGATATGTTGTTAATTTATGTTTCGTTCATCGTGCAACTCAATTTCATCTAATGTTTCGAAATGTGCATCAATACCGGACTCATGTGTGCATTGTTATTTTCAATAAACCTCGTCTGCAATCCTGCAATCACTTTCGAATTTTTATCTGACATCCGGTGTTGATGTAATCATTAAATACGCTATAGAATGAGAGTCTTGGGCAAATTAGTGCGGAAGCAAATGATTCTGTAAGATACGAAAACACGCCATGGCTTTTCTTAAAGCGGACCGTATGCAGTGCTAATGAACTATGTTTAATAAAATCAAAAATATATCCATAAGCTGCTCTATAAGATACTGAATGAAGGATCAAGAATTAACCTTGTACAAACCTGCAATGAATGGTGTCATTCTGTCCAAGATACCGCCGAATTTTCATCAACGTTTTACTCACTTGTGTTCACATAACTTAGTCCCTAACTGTCAGTTAACAGGATGTGCAAATTCAATGGTTTGATTGCATTGATTCATGCTCATATTGCATTGAATGTCTAAATTATATGAATTGGTAAATTGACGAAATCCTTAGTATTAAACCACGGGTAAACATCCACAGCCAACAATTGGTTATTTGGAGTAGAGCTCCTAACTAATTATTTATTAAGTAACAATCTTGGGAAAATTATAAGAATCTTGATGCGGAAGCAACTTGAAAAAAAAACGATTTTGTAAGATAGGAAGACACGTGATGGTTTTTATTAAAGTTGATCGCATGCAGTGCCAATGGCACATGTTTACTGAAACGAAAAAATAATAAGCATCTTTGCAAGATATTGCCCGAACCATCAAGAATCAAACCGACGCTTTTACTAAACACAACTATACACGCCCAAGCCTCAGCAACTATTTACCCACTTGTGTTCAAACCTGTGCGTAGCAATGCATATCATTTGGAGTAAGTAATTGAGTTGAATGTAAATGACTACATGTTTTGTCAGGAGCGTTCTAAACTAAACGAAACGATGTCACTTAACACAGACTAAATTACACCCGCATATACTACACAGGTGTCAAACCTCTTTGACTGAGTGTTTCAAGCACTCATCTAACTTACTAAAAATATACTCTGCCAATTAGAACCTTGGAGGATTGTTTCTATTTATTGAGGCAGCGACCGTTTAGATACATTAAACTCTAGACCATTCATGAAACTGTCTCCAACCTTTGAATTAATGTAGTGTACAGTGACTAGAATATTTGACTAAATAACAATTGGGCTAACAAATAAACCCTACTTTCCAAACCTGATAAGTTCATGCAACACGGAATTAATCATGGACTTTTTGCATGTGATATAAAAGCATGTAAACATATAAATAATAGCTCAATATTGAGTCACAAACTGACTGTACATTTCTGGGAACTTATTTTTCTTCCATTATACT
This sequence comes from Atriophallophorus winterbourni, assembly GCA_013407085.1. Taxonomy (NCBI): domain Eukaryota; kingdom Metazoa; phylum Platyhelminthes; class Trematoda; order Plagiorchiida; family Microphallidae; genus Atriophallophorus; species Atriophallophorus winterbourni. The sequence continues at coordinate 19,628 of JACCGJ010012035.1, forward strand.
TTTAATAATTTTAATCACATTTGTGTGAATTTCAGCTATTCAAGTGAACGTTATCTGCCACTGATATTTTTTACAAGACTCATAAATCAACTCTTCATCAACATTGTATATTAACCCAATGGTACGTATTTTAGATAACCTTTGTACTTTTGCTTTGAGATCAACCAAACTATATTTACAATATTATTGATTGTGAATATGCTCCATCTACGCACGATGCAAATTCTGTCATATCAATTCTGTCCTGCTTGAATACGTAAAGATAGGTCAAGCTGACGATAATGAGACATTTCGATATGATGTTGTGCTCGCATACATCTAAGCTATAATTTGATCAATTCAAGACACTGGGCAACTTGAAACAATTTTTTATGATTTCGTGATGAAGCATTTTGGTACTCGAATGAAACGTTTTGGAAGCTTTTTTATGGCTTAGGAAATAAGCGAGGTCACTGAGAAAGTAGTAAGTGAAAAAGAAAAATCTTTCCTTTGTATAAACATATCTCACCTTTTGTGCAAAATATAACAAATCTCTGAATGTGGAAACAACAACGCTTCTGAATAATTGAAGTGTTTCCTGGTGTGATATATTTGTAGTTCATACAGGATATCACCTCAGGTATACCGGCCTGTTTCAATACGCTTCAGGCTGGATGATCACGTGCGAAACCTAGAGCTTGGTGCAAATCGGTGTAGTCTAGTGAAAGAGTTTCCTAATCAAATTTGCCCGGGAATCATTCTTAAATTCTGTTTTATGCTTTTATTGACCTTGGCATTATTTCAACTTTACTAAGATAATGCTATTAATTTACCAATACACAATGTTTAATTGATTGTTACATTTTACGGAACAAATTGCAAACAGATGACGTTCACTTGAGTAATAAATAAATAATAACTAACAACCAGGAACACAAAACAAAAATAGCGTAAGACAGTTTGAGCATTTATGTCACACTTGGATAAGGTTGGTAGGACCTGATGAGTGCAAACACAACGAATTCGGACGTGGTTTGTGTGCGATGGAAAACAAACAAACAAATCATGATTTTTGTTCATGGTAATTGGTTCAAACCCAGTCTACGTACGTGTTGTCTCATGCGATTCACCAAGTTGGTCCTATCAACGAATCCAACAGTGACATAATAGCGCAACTTATTTAACATTCATCTACCATTTCAAGCGCATGGCAATCTTCAGCCTTTTGTTCCTACCTGGTGAGTGTAAATAGCACAAAGCCGGTTGTGCGTGGGTGTTTCCGAGATGCATGCAATTACTCGTTCATCAATTACAAAGTATTTATTCTTTTGTGTACCACCATACCGTTAAGCAACGAGCCACATTGTGAATAAACAGAGATAAGAAACAAATCTCTCTTTCGTTTGGATTTAAACTGATTTGTATATGGATTGAATGTAGAAAGTAACGGGAAATGAGAAAGAAGTATTTCACATCTTCATTAATCCTAAAATGTATCTTTCCACAATTGCAAGCAAAAAGGATATTAGAAGAAGGCAAGTGATTGTATTAAGTAGCGAGTCACACGGCAGCAACTGCAATTGTCCTATTCGAAAAGGTTTTCATAACTGAACAAGCCTAGAGTATTTTTTATCTTCAAACAATGACGTCTTGCGCCATCAAAATGATACTCATCGGAAAAATGCTTTTAGTATATCCGGTGTTCTAAAAAAATGGCATGTCAGTTACCGAACTAAATGGCTTACGACAATCATCTGGATTGTCTTGCCGACCATCTGTCGCCCACATATCTACTGCTTATTTTTAATGTTAACAAGGACTACCATTACTTTGCAGATTTGGTGTCAGATGGAACTGGCTTGCTCTCAATCCGGTACGAAATAGTGTCCGGAAATTCAGCTTCAAAATCCCTCAGATCTAATTCAGTGTCAAATAATGTAATATAAAATGTTCCTGACCTATCGGTGTATCATAATCGTGAAAAATGATCTTGTTTAATGAAACGGCGAAACAGGTTTTGTTAACGTTTCGCTTGTGACTCGGAAGCATCGTCAGACAAATTGTGTCAGTACAGAGAGATATGGTGCATACAGGAAAAAGAACCTTCGACAATTCGATCTAAAGTAGGAAAGAATGAATTTTTAAACTTGAAATCTGATATTACTTGTTTTCTGCGGATAAAACAGATGTTACTTGTTTGATCCACTATACGGCGAATGTTATACAGCAGGTTCAGATCAGCCCTGGCACTAGGATACGAAAAGTGTTATAGGATAAGAGTTCAAACTCTCTCCTCGTAAGGCCTGTTTTATACCAGTTTTGTAGCTCTGTGTTATACGCATTGCAGCAAGTTCGTCTTATTCGGTAAACATGGGGACTAAGGTTGAACTGCTCACTCAATGTTTGGCCCGATATAGGTGTTAATAATCCTTGGGAGTATCTTCTATGTGAAACTACGGAAGATCATTCTTATCAGTACTGAGGTTTGGTAGGACAATTTGTATGACAGAGAACACTGTCGTAGAGACATTAAGATAATGCTTATCCACTCATCTATGTTCAACTGTACCGCTCACATCAAATTCCAAATGGATGCACAAATCCATAGTCAGTTTGTCAAATATAAAACACAATTTGTACGCATCAAATATTTTATATAAACCGCAATCTTAACCATTTCGGAGTTTAGTCGTGGATGCAAATACCTTATGTATTTCTGTCTCACAAAGATTCTTGTGGCAGTGCGCAGGACACAGTAAACTTGTCAGAAAACACTTAATTTATTCAAAAATTGGACAAGTTGTGTGATTATGATTGAAATTATTTTATTTATCTGACATCTCAGAGAGCTTCAGTCAATTGGTGTTGACGAACATTATTCAACCTGTACTACACTTCAAACTCCAAGGTCCAAATCTGAGTGTTTTTACTATCGTTAGTAGGCTGTGTGGCACGGCAAACTCAAAATTACGCAGTCGTGGCTAATAAGAGTCTCTCTCATTTCCAAAAATGTGTGGTCTTGCTTTTAACAAACGTATGCCTATTATTCTGGTCCCTTACAAATTCGCCACGTCGCTTTTTAGCATTTTCAACAGCATCGCTAATACCAGTTGAATGAAATGATGATACTTAAAAAGATGATTTTTTCCAGTCTCTGACAAATGTGATGCTGTGAATGAAGCCATAAACATGGACCGGATGGTTTGGTGCTATGAATAAAAGCTGATCACTTTGTGTAAGCAATTTTCTTCAATTGCTGATAAGATTTAAAGTCCTTTATTCGTTTGTTCACTAATCCCAATAGCAACAATTATGATCGCAGATCATTAACACTCGGCAAATTATGGAATGTGGTAGACCTTACAATGATCATTAAGGATTTTGCCTACTTGGTAACAGTATTTTGAGCTCTACATCAGTAGAGAAATAAATTTTAACTGGTAGTTGAATCGTATTTGCAGAAATCGATTGAATGTCTTCTGCATTGGTGTGCAGATGTTTACGCTGGGTGAAGTACTAAATCTGGAACTAGCTGTAGCGCAAACATGAAGTAGTGCTCTCCACGACACAACCGAAATCGAACTTGCAGTTAAGCCGATAATTCGGAAAACGATGCTGTCGCGTGTGTTGTCAGAATGGAGTTAAATTAAAATTCGGAATACATAACAAGATTCCATATCTAGATGATTTTACTCTAATTTGAATCGTAAAGCCATTTCCATGGTTAAAGTTATCCACAGGCCATTGTATTTATTCTTTAGGTCTATTATTTCCACTGGGAAAAAATCTCTAACTGTTCATCCTTGTTTGAATTTCCATTAGAAACCTCGATTATATTAATCGTATGTGAAGGTCCCGCAGTTGCGTATATCTGGTTTTCAGTAATCTACACAGATTTGTTTTCAGAAATATATCACAGATACTGATAATTTCGAAATAAATATGGCGTGATAATTGCAAGTTTTCCAAAGCCGCTGATTAGGAGTACGTGTACCATCCGTCGTAATTCTTGAATAATTTTAAGTGAAACATTTTTATACATAGCAAGATGTAAGTCAATTACCGAATTTGTGTTGAAACGCATTTTGCGATGTATCAGCATGAATGAAAGCTTGCTTTCCACTGACGAAAACACATACCAAATGCTTGTGATATCAAAAACATGATTGGAAAACTTTGTATTTTGTAGAAACCTTCCACAAGAGAGAACTATGCGTCTTCGCGTGAAATGAGATTCGTATTATTTTTTTACGTGAAACTTAAATTGCTAACAATGGATTAAATACAACAGAAATGAAGTAATTGGGTAACTCGATAATCTGATCACGCTCACTTCGATAAAAAAAACCACCAGCTATATTTGGTTTATAATCAAATTTCAAAATGTATCATTACAAAAAGGAACAAGTGCTTTGTGGGAAGAACAAAGTATCAAGGAGCAAGAAAACCGTCAAGAGTTATCACGCTTTCAAACAACAAGACAAAATGCGTGTATTCCGGATGCAAATGTTTGGTAAAATCGTGCGTGCGAATTTCAAACTTTTGTAGCTACTTGATTGGGAGGTTATGCTGGGCGGATGGGATTTGTTAGGTGAACACTTAGGCATCACGTTCCATCGCACATATTTCCGGACGATATATGTTGAAGTTATGTTTGACCATCAAATTGCAATCAGCGCTGCCGAGTGGTACCATTAGACATCACGTGTAAAAAGTCTGTGAGTTTCTCTTTCGGATGTTGTC
>JACCGJ010012036.1:0-15234 GCA_013407085.1 Atriophallophorus winterbourni
AAATAGAACCATCCCCTCAGCTGGAAATTTCCTTTTGGTATCCCCACATAAGTCCGGATCACAACATACGGTTACCAATTATCGACCCATTAATCGCACACCACTCCTAGCTTGAATATTTGAAAAGCTTGTCAGGCAGGCCACCCTGGCATACTTTACACCAATCTATTTTATATCCAACCAGCACGGATTTTTTAACAGAAAATCTTTCATTACTTGCCAACTAGAATTTTGAAATCACGTGACACAATCACTGGGTTCAGGCCTTGGAGTCATAGTTGTATTCATTGAGCTCACTATAGCCTTTGACATGGTCCGGCCTAATCTATTAGGTCTATTACTCCTCTTGATATTTATTAACGATATACTTTCTGTCACAACACATTGTAAGTTCTTTTTTTGCTTGCAGGTGATATGAAAGTCGTCATAGTCTTCCCATATAGCCGGACTAGCCACTATATAGCAAAAGTGAACCAAAACATGGATGCTCTACTTCAATGGAGTATTCGGAACGGTCTTGAGTTCTCCATCAATAAGTCTACTTTCATAAATTCCAAATTTATCATAGCATACACTTCGATCATCTGGAATAATACACCACTGCAGCCAGCACAGTGTGTACGTAATTTAAGTTATCAATATTCTGGATCAGTTTCATTTCATGAACAAATTTGATAATTCATATCTAAAAAAGGAATATACGTTAATTCCACAGATTCATCTCTCTACCCGAGTGCAAGCTGGCGCTTTAAAAGTGACATACACTACCTCCATTAAAATACTGCAACATTACTCGGTCTGATAGTTATGCGCTTGAAGGCATACAACATTATGGAATTTACTTTCTAATAATATAAGACTGAGAGGTTCATTGACCGAATACCAAAAGCTACCTAAATCATTTTTAACTAAAACAAAATTAGGTAAGATATTCAATAATAATACAATCATGGATAATATATACTTATACGGCCTTGAAAGCTTTTAGTTTCTTATATAAAAAATTTAAAAGTCATATAACGTTTTACTTGAGTAGTTACTTTTCATAATTATTGCAATTCAAACAAAAATACCATCTCACTTCTTCAAATTATGATGTCAAACATGATTCCGGGATTCCATGAAATGAATTTCCAATCCGCTCATCTGAGTTCAACATTGCATGCTGAACATCATTCAGCATTAATTAATGCCTTCCATCTGCGTGCTCACCAATCAAAACTTTACTAACAGCATATCATTTAGAACTGTTGCAAATATGTATTTTCCGATCGCAGTGTGCAATTGTGCGACAGTTTACCTACTCACGTTGTAAAATCTGAAACCTTTGACGTTTTTAAGAAATCACTAGATGCCCACACGGACAAGTAAGGCTTTCACGTTTAACGATATTATCTAACAATATTCCGATATTTTCAACATCTGACCCGATGTACATTTTTGAGGGTTTGTAAAGCATTTACCTGCGTATCATCTATAAATAAATTTATGAATAAATTTGTCAAGTTATTAAACTGTTTCAAATCGATGATTACTTTTAGTTCACTTCAATGTGGTAGTCATATGAGGTCAAATTCACCAATAAATTTAGCCACGTACTTTGCTAGAATCGAACGAGCACTTCTCAGCATTTGTATAATAAATGCTTAGCAGTCATTCTCCGAATAAATATTTCCAGCATCTGTAGTAGGTAAGGTAACTTATGAGATGTAAGAACCATGGAAAGTGCTTTTGTCAGAGCATTACACATAGCAATCAAAGTTGTTTTCTGACTAAGATGAAAAACAACAAAAAGACATTGAATCACCAACATTCTTTCTGATGCAAGTTTCTCTTTTCCGTTGAAATTAACTGCAATTTATCGTCCTTTCAATAAATTGGACATGCAAAGTACATAAGTTCTCTGACCTTCCAGTAATGAGAACTCTCCCGTCTCCTATTCACATGCACACCGCCCGTATCATCTACGATAGCTTCTGGTACTTGCAATTGATCTTCAAGAAAACCTGTGCAAGAATCTAGGTTATAGTTTTGGTATATGCTCAAAGTATTTAGTGTCCCAGACGAAGGACATTGATTAGTTGTATAATCATTGTTTGATTTGTCGTTCATAGACTTAGGGCATAGAATGAATTTTTCATAGATAGCATCAGGGGAAGTGGTGTTTTCAGCTAGTGAAGAATCATTATTTTTGATAATAAAATTGGAGTTGTTGTGTTAGTTGAATGATCTAAACTTGGAAAGCTCACTTAGTCTTCGCAGCTTATCCTAATTTATAAGGGCCTTGTTTGTATCGGCTCCAATTCCGTTGTCTGAAACATGCCTGTGACATTTGAAAGCACATAATTGCGAAGAACAGGGAAAATATCATGAGTTTCCAAAGCAATATAATGTAGCTCCGTAGCACGATAGCTGTAGAATGATATAGAACACCTCAAAAGAATCATTCATGGCAGAAACATAATAAAACTATGCTACAAAATCATCTTTAAAAGCGTATGACTATAATGAAACTTCAAAAAATTACACAAATACACGTTCGGATTGAACTCAGGTCAACAATGAAATGAACTCACGTGAAAAATCATACTCTCGTTCATTTACTAAAGCCAGAAGCGAAAACATTCAAATGATTTAACATCAAATATTCGCCGGTAATGTGTAGGTTACAATTTGTTCTTGGCGGAATACATCTTGGTTGGTTTCCACCTGAGAGCGCAACAAAAAATACTACAGGGTGTTGCTAGTTTATGTTAGAAAAACATTGTTTTTATTAAGCTTCTTACGATTGTTTGTCATAAACATTTTCAGTATTGAATTTTGAGGCTGCGAAGAATGATCCTAAAACGTCTTTCAACATCCGAATGGTATCTTATAAATTGGAGTAACGTATTTTGCGCGAGTTGAATTCGTCAACATATCAGCAGTTGTAGAACCACATACAAGTTATTTTTCTGCAACCGTAAACAACCCTCGAATAAATGATTCACAAAGGCCGATAATTGTCCATGTAAAATGTTTCATTAGATGCACGGACATTTTCAAAACTATTTGCTAAGTCACGATTGTTTTTGTGAATAGGAATCTCATCCTGATACGCGTGATTCCGAGCACTGGAGTAAAAACAATGATATTATCTATTGTTTTCGGTTTGATACTGCTCTATAAATTCACATGAATGATTGTGTGCTTTTAGAGAATGACTATTTTGTTCATCATATTATCGGTTCAGTTGATAACACTAGTTGGTGAGAAATATTTTAATACTATGTTTTATATCGTTGCGTAGTTTTTTATTAAAGGTTATCAATTTGGCATTTGAAATCAAACAAAGTCTATTAACGGATTTTTGAGTCTATAGATGATCGTCCTTATAGAAGTTGATTATCTGCGATTACGTTTCCACGTATTGGAGCTCAAATGGTCAATTCTAGATTAAAAATTTTCATTTTTGATATTTTAATTTAAACAATCATGTTCTTGATGGGTAATATACGAATAGAATGTGAGCACGTGAAATGTATTCATTGTCAATTTATCTGATAAAATTGTTGATAATTTAATCAGGAATCAAAAGACATCAAACCAAATTTTGTTAATAATATTTTGAAACAGTTTATTTAGCAATGTTTGCCTTCTGGCTGAGATGCTTCACGAGATAAATGAGTCCACATTGTTGATCTCAATTTAAAGAGTTTTATTTTCTTTGGATAGCAAGAAAACGTCATATTATTTGCGTGAGGTTAGATTCTATTAAACAGCAAGTATCTTTTAATTATGACACTTAACTTTTGTATGACTTCGCCGTCAACTGGTCGCACTCGAAATACATGAATATTTTCAAATTAAACTTCCTCTACTGTAGCCAAACAGTTATCGATTTGCATTTATGTTTACTAATCTTTTCAGTCTCAATCGTGGACGATCGATGCTCGAAATACGTTTCCGTCCGATTTGCTCGTGTTTTGAATGTTTCTCACCTGACTAATGGCGATATGTGTATCATGTCAATCTCAGTGGACCAATCGATGCAGATACAAGTCAATCTTATTTTCGACCGAGTGAGTCACACCAAATTTGATCCGGTGCCAAGTTGCTCATTTCTATGCAACACACCAAACTGGTTTTCGAACCAGTATGTGATTCCACCTTTAAACAAAACATGCTGGTTTAGTTATATTCGGTAGTTGATAGCCTCCTGCTGAAAGATGAATATTGCGTTTAATATTATTACAATAACTTCAATTTTGTCGGGTATATCGTATTAACATGGACCTTTTTTTCTGTTATAAATGTTTCACGTACACTTTTGTATTGCACTTGCATTGAGAAGAAACTTCTTGTTTCCATTGAACACGGAATTTATTCATGAGGATATAATTTTCAACTATTTGATTAATAGATTTCTATTTTCATTAGCTTTTTTACTCGATGTCCACGATGTATAAACTATGCAGGCGCTTGATCGTTTTTTCATAGCGTTGAGAATGACTAAACATTGTGATTCATTAGAAAGAATCTCTACCTCAGTGCTGAGGACACTAGGCAGTATTTGGTAGTGAAGAACAAAGAGACTTCTTCCTTTGGTTTATTAAAAGGTACGCCATGGCTCTCAAACTTGCGAAACAATCTTTTGCAACTTCAGTGAATGTTCACATTTCGCGAAACGATTGGTTCCTGAGAAAAAGCTAGACTAACACTTTTTAAAGCGATGACTTCGCATGGGTTGCCAGAACCAAGTTAAATAACACTTCTAGATGGCTACAGAAATTTAGGCATAGGAAAATTTTTCGAGAACGATTCGTCATTGCTTTCACGTTCTTCGACCTACTTACTGTTATATTTACTTGAAAAGCCAAAGATTATACAAAAGTTGAGACTCATACATAAATCTTCTCTGTCTGGTTTTATTGAGCGTGATTTCTACAGATTGTCATTCGAAAGTGCGTATTTTAGTTGGTATAACCGGTAAGCATTTTTCAACTTTCAAATTCTAATGAGCGTTATAGTATTGTTCAAATTTGACACCCATATAACATCTTAGATTTTCAATGGTTAAAATTAGATCTGCTTTTCAATTACTTTTCAGGCTTGGGACTCGAAGAACAAAGTATGTTAACATTTCCTTTGATTCAATTTATATTGAAAAGATTTTGCATTACAAATATTCTGCATCAATATTATGTGATATTAAACATGAAAATGTCCGTTTGTCGTAAAATAAAAATTCTGAATAATTCAGACGAAAGCATTTGTTACAATGTTGCTACTTAAATTAGTTTTGAGTAGTTAGTACTCCTAATAAATGTTCAAATATATAATTCATGTGTCATGGTTCATCATGAATAATTTAGAATGATTCAAAACAAACACATCAAGTTCATATTGCGAAGGGGCTGCTTTGAAGATGAGCATGTAACCTAACTTTATTCCCGATTCTTCTTAGCCGTAAACCAACACTGATCTCTTTAGATGAAACACTGATAATTGATAACGATTCTTATATTATACTGTGAATATTCCTTTTTCGCATGAATTACAAAGTTTGCATTTAATCGTGATGTGCTAGAATTTATAGTTGTGAAAAATATTTTCTGAAAAACCGCTCGAACTCCTTTAACTGATGCAATGCTAGGTAACAGAAAAGCAAATAGGATGGAGTTGATGTACTACGCATTTGTTCGGAGGGGTTTTCTGACGACTGCATTTTAGGGACGGCTTTGTTTTTTCAAACGCCTTTGTCTTGGCTTACATAGCAACGCTGCTATTCCGAATCCCATGTTTTCTAGAGTGATTGCTTTATGCAGTGATATCAAGTTTGACGGAAATGGAGAAATTTAATAGAGATAAAGGCAGTACTATTTTTCGCTGCATGTCGATGATAATTTCTTATGATATTCTTATATTCGTTGCCTCTAGTATTCACGTCTTCATGTATTTCGCGATATATGATTTTGTTGAACTGGTCATTGTCGAATGGGACGAATTTAATAAAGACAACTCTTTGGGAAGTCATAATCAAAAGTCGAGTTGAAGCTAGTTCACACTGATAATACAAATATTTCTGTTGAGAAACACGCGAGCATTATATTCCTATCTTAAGAATGAGAAGTATTTTCAATTATTTCACATACTCTAAGCTCCATCCTCGAACTGTGTGAAAGAAAATGTTGCTTCTTATTTCATAGTAGCGTTTACTCGAAGATCGTGCAATTTCCGTTAACAAACAGAAAACAACCAAACTTTCTGATACAGAATTTCACTGCTGAAATTTGACTCGCTAGGTGTTCTAAAACAAAGATTAGAAACATTTTACATAGACAAAAAATGAGTTTGAGCAAAACTTTCATGCTGGAATTTTCGCATACAGATGGATCTAATTGAGTATACTGTCGATGCATTTGAACGAGCATTACCTCGGCCTCAAGGTTTCACGAAAAACCTAAATGTGTCCAATGAGCGGCCAAAATGTAAGCTTAATTTCAAGCTGTAAATGACGATTTATATTTTAATTCGTAAAACAACAATAAAATTTTTTTAAACTGGTTGAAACTTGTGAATGCTGAAATTATTACTAAAATATTTCGAAATAATTTGAATATTTACCATCCGATCAAATCGTCAAAATTGTGTACCACAAACTTTCTTACAATATTGTCATTTGTTAGTTGTTATCAGCAACACATTAATTAATTTCATCAATTCGTTTCAATGAGATGCCGTTTTATTTCCTTCGTATATAGTATCACGGTGTTATGAGATATTGTTTAAAATTAACACAGAAATATATTCATAGCTTTCAGATTCCGGTCGTGTTCACGTGTTCGATGGGCCTTCCTGTTTCCACGGAAATCGTTTCCGCATTTCTTCCGAACAGCAGAAACAACGATTTACAACTACGAACCATGGATTATGTTTTATTTATTCTGGCTCAGACACGGTCAAAGCAGAGTTTACAAAAGCCATTGTCTCAGCTGGTAGGAGTCCATTTTAATATAACTAATGAGATTTATCAAACTCGTATCTTGTCTTAATCTGAACCAGTTAACCCAAGGTCGCAGTTTATGTCTACACTTGTAACTTTTGATTCATGCTATGAGCTAAATGAAACAGATAACAATGTGTGAATCATTTACTTTTAAAAATTATTATTTATTTGGAAAAAGCTTTGTTACAATCTGTAATATCAAACTATGACGATTTCGTGCAAGAGCAAAGTAGTGTGACTGTTTTAAGCAATTTCAAACATAATCGGAAACTACGTTACAGTGAAAAATGTAGATGTAATCATTTTTAACGCTCAATTATATTATTATTATTTTGTCGTCTATTTTTCTTCTTGGTTGCTACAGTATATTATAATAATGAAAATTGCATTGAAATAAAACGTTGCTGGGCCTTAAAGTAGAACAATTTTACATTTTGCTGATCCGAAATTGTTAATGTTTCCAGAGTGCGAAGTAGTAAGACAGAATTTGTTTCGGTTAATCGAAGCCAGTTTGTGTTTCTCGTTTACGGAAGATTTCGTTGATCATGCTGTTCTTGAGACATTCCATATAAAAACGTAAGTGTCAATCAGCTACGGTTTCTCCTAACTTGTCGATTGCATTTCCTATCATTATTATTCTTACATTTTCAACACTTGTAACATTCACTCAGAAATTAACCAATTCAAGAGAATGCCAGTTTGTTAAAAGCGTTTTAGAAAGATAATAAAACGTCACAGATCAATTTTATATAACTGATTCACGGTACAGCAATTTGTCATAAACATGCTCATAGCGGTTGTCACTTTTCTCCGATGTGAATTTCGATCTTGATTTCCATCTTGTTGGGTACCTTAGACCTTGTCTACAATAAGTGTACACGACAAGCGCATGATTTCTGCATGTTTCACATTTTTTAAATGACTAAACTGTTCGCTTCGCGAAGAATATTGACTACAGTGATTATAGCGATAGGCATCGAATAATCATACAGATGTGTTATTAAATAACGGACTACACATCTTTATCTAACTTGAAAATTAATTATGATTATTTCCAATTCACAGTTCCAGCAAATTCTCGTGAGTAAAAACATTGACTATTGATGATCATGATCGATGATCGACTGAAGTGCATTAATTTACCGTCAGTTTAATATTTTTTATGTAACCTAATTATTATTTCAACTGTTTTTCTCGATGTAGCTGGGTTGTTTTGCGCTTGATTGGTGAATTTTAAATACGTTTAAAAACGTGTAAAATGTGGTTCAACAAAATATAGACGGATAGATGTTGGGTTTGTAAACACCGAATGTATTGGTTTTTTATAAGCAACTCAAGCACTTGGCCAGGAATCCTTCCAAGATTCTTCATTCAGACATTGTTGTTCTTTGTAAAAATCTATAAAACAGGACATACGCACATTATTTGTCACATCACTTATCCATCCTTTCACGTCTCACTGATCCTAATCTCAGTGTCTTTCCATGGTGACAGCTGACAGTCAGAAATAAGTTATGGTGTGTTAAGTATTCATATGTGAGCATCAACATATATTTGACGATTTGAAGCGCCCGATTGCAAGAACAAGAATCGATTTGTGATTTTGTAATTGAATATCCTGGTTCTTTGTGAAAATCCTATTTAACAGTGACATACTAGTATACCTTTTTTCCATTTCTCCATTGTTTTTCGGCTCACTGATCCCGTAATTACTGTCTCCACCTAATGACAGCGACCAGCCAGAAAAAGATTGTGGTGTAAAAGGTATGGGGATGTGAGCACCACAATATCTATCTGTGTTTTTGAGTTGAACGTAATTCAAACAACAGTATTCCATTTTGAGTGCAAGTAGTAAAATATTAAATAAATAGCATTAATTGCAACTGTAGATGTAATTCAAACGATACGAGTTTTCAAATATTTTTTCCTTGTTTCTTTAGAGATCACGGAACCTGTATATGATCGTAAGTTTAATCTCATCAAAAATTAACAATCACTAACGAATATGACCTTTTGTTTCCATTATGTTGGCGCCAAACATTGAATGATAAAATAGCGCGACAGATGTTTACCAATTATATTTTTGGAGTATTTCGGATCGCGCATCGTTTGCGGTGCGGTTTAGCATCTGAGTGTGAATAATTAATAATCAGTTTAGAATCTGTTATATTTGTACACCCTATGTGAGGGAGAAACACAACACTAAATTAGCTGGTTTAATGACTGAAGGAATATCACAGAGTCTATCATGCAATCAAGGGACAAATTTATGCGTCATCCAAGTCTATTGATCAGCGATTAATCCATACTTCTTTCACTGATCATACAACATAAGCCCAATTATATTTTCCGACGCCAAGGTCGTAGTAGTTTCACACAACTCGTTATGTTTATATTCGATCCACCTTATATGAAACAATAAAATTGAAAATGTAGAGAGAGGCTTTTACTTGGCAAAATTTCATTTATTCCGTTGTGAATTGTTGCTTTACAAGGTAGGCTATCTAGCGCATGCTAGTTTGAATAATATTAAAAGGTAAATATTCTCAATGTTTTACTTATTACGATTTATCTCAGCAATTTGTGAAGTAAACACCTCGGCTTCCCATGGAATGCTCTCGCTTACTTCCGAAAATCAAAAGCGCGGTATGTGTTTATGGCGCATCCAATCACCACGGCGTAACTCGTTGCAGGTGACCTTGAATAGAGTAAGTTTGGATGTGCCGCCATATTTTGCAGTCAAAATGTAACTTGTTTTCAACCGTTTCCTTATACCGGAATCAAACTGCTGATATGGTAACACACTTGTCTTGATTGATAAATTATTGTTTCATTACACCGTAGCAATTGCCTGCTTTGGAGGGCGTACAAATATTCGACGGTGGAAAATTCAACTCGCCTATGGCATACAAAATGGATGGATATTCTTACTTCAACGTGAAGGAAAAATTGATAATAATCATTTCCATCTGGAATCCAAAGCTTGTCGTGGAGAATGTTAACTTTGGCGACTTTCTTAGAGGTGAGTTTGAATATTTCACTCGGCAGCTGTCACTTTTACTCATGAAAACATGATCGTTCATTAAGTGAAGAACATTACCTAAGCCAAAAATAAGTTTTGGCCAAATTGTGACGTCATTTGTAGTACGTTAATATATCGCAAAATAGGTTAAGCTTTGATCAATGTTGCTGGAATATCAAAGGTTTTTAATTGGGAAATAATTACCTAGGTAACAAACCATTGAACAGGATAAATAATCATAAGGTTTTTATAAAAAAGAATAAATCACATTTGAATTATTTGGCAATAGCCTTGTTTAGTTATAATAATAGACTACATGTTCAAAATCAAAATGTTTCTGCAAAATGACCGCCGAAAATCACATCTTTATTGAGCACAGCATCAGATTCTTTCAACTGCGACCTGAGAATCAATGAGTCGACGGCTCTTTCTGTGTTGAATCCATTTGATTCTCAATTAGACCTGGAGGAACCTACACTTTGCGTTTATACAATCAAGATTAGAGCAAATAAATTGCTCTATTTTCACGTGGATTGGTTGAGGGTAAGCTATACTTGGAGGAGTTACGTGAATTCTTCATTACTCCGATAAATATCACGGGAATAATGTAATATTGTAATCAATTTCAGGGAAGACGAATGTACACACCTTTTGTTTTACATGATGGGGGTTGTTCAAATGTGGCATCGGTTATAAATTGGCGAGGCTGCCATGCAGATGACGCGGTTATTCGAGGGAAATTTGCTTCGGCTTTCTTTCTCCGTTACCCCAACTCAGCAATTAAAACATACAAAGTAACGTGGATGCAGAGTAAGTTAAAAAAATATAATACGCTAAAAATGGTGAAACTGGTTGGTCTTAGCCCATCCTGCTAAGCAGTAGGTCTTTTGTGTCTACCTAAAACAACATGAGAATGTCGGGTAATGCATAATATTTTTGGATAAAGTTCATCATTATAAATATTTACAAAGCAACTTTATCAATCGTGGATTTCATGTACAGGTAAACGTTCAATGTGTTCACACAACGACATTTCTAGCAATTATACAAGAT
Organism: Atriophallophorus winterbourni; assembly: GCA_013407085.1. Classification (NCBI taxonomy): domain Eukaryota; kingdom Metazoa; phylum Platyhelminthes; class Trematoda; order Plagiorchiida; family Microphallidae; genus Atriophallophorus; species Atriophallophorus winterbourni. Next base: position 11,064 of record JACCGJ010012036.1, read on the forward strand.
ATCCTGCAAGAAAATCTGGCTTCAATTACTAAACAAATTGTCAAACAAATTAAATAATAATAATAATAATAATAATAATAATAATAATAATAATAATAATAATAATAATAATAATAATAATAATAATAATAATAATAATAATAATAATAATAATAATAATAATAATAATAATAATAATAATAATAATAATAATCATAATAATAATAATAATAATAATAATAATAATAATAATAATAATAATAATAATAATAATAATAATAATAATAATAATAATAATAATAATAATAATAATAATAATAATAATAATAATAATAATAATAATAATAATAATAATAATATAAATAATAATAATATTAATATTAATAATAATAATAATAATAATAATGGTTCCAAGGTTGTCAAAGCCGGGGCGGTTTTGGGGATAAGCTCCCAATTCTAAAAATGCTCCAATGGCACGCGTCTCATATAGCCTCTGGCAACCAAGTCCAGCTCATGGCCTGCACGCGTGGTCCTGTGCGACCCGGCGGAACTGCTTCTACTGACAGGAGAAAGGGCGAAGGCGGCTGACTGGCGCCTCAAAACCAGCATGCTTCGGGCAGGTGGAGCTCGTAAGTCCATGAAGGCGGTCCACCTGGGGGAAGGAAAACCCTTATCTCAAACCTCCACTGCCTTGTGGCTACATCCAATCATGGAAAAGGCTTCAGGAGTCAACCTCGAGGAAAAATCCGGAGCCGGAGTCCCGTTAGGCAGTCCGAAGTTTTTTACAACTTCGCCCTGCCAACTTCTGCGACGGCATCGTTGTCCAAACGTATCAGCCTAGCTGTTCCTTTGGTTCCGATGGTGCCGTGGAGAGGGAGCACTTGCTGCATGGGCAACAGCTAGTTCTCCACTTTGAACTGCCCTGGCGTACATCACAACGCACCAATGGAGAGGACACTCCATTCCGCTTCTGTGGATAATAACACGGGAAGCAGCAGATACCGGTTAAAAGCTATGGCTCGATTGGCGTAGAGCTCAGCGCCTGGGGCTGCTTTCGACGGTGGGAGAGACTTTCAGGTCTCATTGGACGGCTACCGCCCGCCTCAAGCTGGGCAGCCCACAGCCAATATGGTGCCGTCTCGCCACGGTCTGCTATCCTCATTGGGTGCATGGGGATTAGGAATCAACCGACAAGCAGACTGTTATTTCCGCACCAGCGAAACCAACTACGAAAAAACAAATGTCATTTCTGAAACTAGGAACCTGGAACGTCCGGTCCAGGCTTCCTGGATTTCACGACGACGTCTCGAATATCAGAGGCGTAAGAAAATCTGCTGTTATTAACAACGAGTTAAAGAGACTTAAGGTCGACGTGGCAGCCCTACAAGAGACGCGATTACCAGACACTGGTAAGCTGACAGAAAGAGATTACACGTTTTTTTGGAAAGGAAGGGGTTCTGATGAGCCTCGACTGCATGGAGTTGGGTTTGCCGTTCGAAACGACCTTCTAAAAGCAACTGAACCGAGCAGCAGCGGGAGCGAACGGATTTGGACTCGAAATCTGAGGTGCATTACTGGTACCATTACGTTGGTAAACGTTTATGCGCCGACGCTCTCTGCGACGACTACTGAAAAAGACGCTTTTTATTACAACCTCGCAACAGTCCTGAAAAACGTGCCACAAAGAAACTGTGTAGTGGTATTGGGTGATTTCAATGCTAGAGTTGGTGCGGATTACGAATCTGGGCAAAACTGTCTCGGGAAATTCGGTGTAGGTAAAACTAATGAAAATGGACTACGCCTTTTAGAATTATGCACACAGTTCAGTCTCTGTGTTAGTAACACTTTCTTTCAAACAAAACCACAGCATAAGGTCTCTTGAAAACATCCTCGCTCTAAGCACTGGCACCAGCTTGATCTTATCCTTGTTAGGCGCACTAATATAGGAAGCGTACTTCTCACCAGATCATATCAAAGCGCAGACTGTGACACTGATCATTCACTGGTTTGTGCAAAAATGAAGCTTTCCGACACGAGATTTCACCGCACCAAATTGTCTGGTAAGCCTAGGATTGACGTCACCCGCATGTGCGAACCTAATCTAGCTGCGCGATTTGCAAAAGCCTTCACAGCCGAGTTCAGCAAGATAACCCCACTTGAATCGGCTTCAGAAAACTGGGAATCGATTAAAAACAGCATATGCCGAGTCGCACTTTCCACTTTCGGTCCGAAGAAAGCTCGAACGAGCGAATGGTTCGAAGCAAAAGCTTCTGAGATGACTGCTGTGTTGGATGAGAAACGGTCAGCATTCTTGAGGTTCAAAGGTATGCCAACAGATGAAAACCTACGACTTTTAAGAGCAGCCAGAAATAAGGTCCAACAGACTGCAAGGCGATGTGCAAATGACTACTGGACAGAAATTAGCCTTAGTATCCAAAAAGCTGCGGATACTGGAAATTTTCACGGCATGTATGATGGGATCAAGAGAGCCATTGGTCCAAACAAACTTAAAATGGCTCCCATTAAGTCTGTATCTGGTGACCCGATTGTGGAAGAAACTCAGCAGATGGAAAGATGGGTAGAGCACTTTTCCTCCCTCTACTCTAGGGACAGTACGGTTTTACCACATGTATTTGAAAATTTCGAGCGGTTGCCGACTATTGAATATCTAGATACTCCCCCTACTCTTGATGAGCTCAATAGAGCAATCGAACGCTTAGCGAATGGGAAGGCCCCTGGTGACGACGGAATTCCACCTGAGCTCATCAAATGCGGTAGAGCAGCATTATTACAACCGCTTCACCATTTGCTTCTTCAGTGCTGGCAGGAGGGGGGTGTCTCATAAGAGATGCGAGACACAAAGATCATCACGCTATTCAAGAATAAAGGAGATAGAGGCGACTGCAACAATTACAGAGGAATCTCCCTTCTGAATGTTGTAGGCAAATTGTTTGCTAAAGTTTTACAGATCCGGCTGCAAGTTTTAGCTGATAGAATTTATTCCGAATCTCAATGTGGCTTTCGCAAGGGAAGATCGACCGTTGACATGATCTTCTCCCTAAGACAACTTCAAGAAAAGTGTCGGGAACAGAGTATGCCATTATACGCTGTTTTTATTGATTTAACGAAGGCATTCGACTACGTCAGCAGGGAGGGTCTTTTCAAAATGCTTAATTTGATAGGCTGCCCACCAAGACGGCTAAAGCTCGTTATTTCGTTCCACTCAGGCATGAAGGGCTCAGTCCATTTTAACGGTTTCAGCTCAGAAGCCTTTGAAATTCGCCGAGGCGTCAAACAAGGGTGTGTTCTGGCTTCCACGCTGTTCGGCATTTTCTTTGCTCTGCTTCTGAAGTACGCTTTCAGGACGAGAACAGAAGGTATTTACTTAAGCACGCGAAATGATGGCAAGCTTTTCAACCTAAACCGGTTGAGAGCACAAACCAAGGCACGAAATGTGCTAATCCGTGACCTGCTGTTTGCCGACGATGCAGCCTTTATTGCTCACTCCGAGGAGCACCTTCAGTCTCTAATGGACTGTTTTTCGTCGGCATGCAAAGACTTTGGTCTAACAATCAGCATGAGCAAGACCAAAGTCCTTAGCCAAGGGACTGTATCGCCTCCCATCATAACTGTTGGAAACTGTCAGCTCGAATCAGTACATCAGTTCACATACCTTGATTCAACCATTGCGGATAACCTCTCGCTAGACACGGAGATTGATAAGAGAATTGGCAGAGCATCTGTCATTCTGTCCCGTTTGAACTCTCGTGTTTGGGGTAACCGCAAGCTGACTGTAAAGACGAAAATGATGGTATACAGCGCGTGCGTACTGAACGCTTTACTGTACGGCAGTGAAACCTGGACCACCCACGCAAGACACGAACGGAAGCTGAATGCTTTCCATCTACGAAGCATCCGTCGTATCTCGAACATATCGTGGGTGGACAGAGTGACTAATGCTGAAGTGCTTTCAAAAGCTGGTCTACAGAGCATGTTCACTCTATTGCGACAGCGCCGCCTGCGCTGGCTTGGTCATGTCTATAGAATGGAAAATGGTCGTATTCCGAAAGATCTAATCTATGGTGAGTTGCAACTAGGAAGTCGACCATTGGGCAGACCGCACTTGCGGTACAAAGACGTGTGTAAAAGAGATATGAAAGCTCTTGGCATTGACTTGGCGAGTTGGGAAGAA
>JACCGJ010012037.1:0-25627 GCA_013407085.1 Atriophallophorus winterbourni
TTAAGCCGGTGGTCGTGATGACCATGAAATTGAAACTGGCACTTACGCACTACAGCCGGTCTGTGGCTGTCTGCCGTCATCAGGTGAAGAGTTCAGTGTTCGCTGAAAGGACGATTTGATTGAATGCATACGCCATTAGAGGAGAATGCAAATTATTTCAGTTTGTTTGGGTATAATGTTCTAAAAGATTCACAGCTTATAAACTACACCCTTTTCCACCTGTTCAGGGTTTAATTGTCGTGGCTCTATGGCAGTATGGCAATCGGTACTTGCTGCCGGTGTAATTTATTATTTAAATAATAAATTGTTTATTAATTAATAAACGTATTTGATAAATCAATTATTATAATAATGTTTATTAATTATAAAACATTCCTCCACTGTTTCAAGCGCATACGGACCCTGACCCTACTGTCCCTGTCTGATGAGTGCAAACAGCAGGAAACCAGTCGTGTGGTGTGTGATTGAGATGCACGCAAACCAACTTTTTTAAACAATGAATTTTAATATTATTTAATAATAATTATACCTGAGATTTAAAATATTCTCGAAAATTTTTGTTTCATTCCATAAAATATTCATTTTTCTTCATATGAGGTGGTGGAGTTCACCAGAAAAGGTAATAGAATTTAGGGACGTGGGCAGTAACAAAACAGTTTAGATGAGGGATGGCCAAGTTTGATTTACTGCACGGATGTGAAATCATGCAGTACTGCAACGTGCTGTCCGGCTAACAAGATGCTACATTGATTGTCCTCCGGTAGTGAGCTGCATGCTGAAACAAGCTGGAGTCTCATTGCCATTTCTATTTCTATCGTCTTTCTCATATCTCTCTAGGCCTGGGCAACCTGACAGTATCTCAGCCCACGTGCAGTCTCTGACTATGCGGCACTTTGTCTGGATCAGGCTTGTGCTTTCATACACATACATACAATTTGCTAAAACCAAGTTGCACAACTTGCTCTCACACAGACGGCTCGAGGTTGATTGGCGCACAGTCCCCGCACAATCAGTGCTGCATTGCTTTAGGCAATTGAAAGGTTTTTGAGTATTTTTTGAAGTAACAACTTCTATTAAAGGTTGCGCAATTGTACAGTGCAGTGAATACCGTGCTAAATTGATTCGCCAACGGTATTGAGCAGCAATATCACTGCGATTCTCCTTTATATCTGTCTAGGCGTGTGCAACGGGACATTATTTACTCATCTATGTATGAACTAACAAGCGTGATCCCGGCAAAGTGCCTCACGTGAGCTAACATAATGCCGGGTTGATCAGGCCTAGACAGACATCAGCATAGATATAGAACCGGCAGTGAAACTGCTTCCTATTTCCGCAGGCAGCTCACTACCGTTGTCTAATAAATTTAGCACGGCAGCACGATTGTACATCCATGCAGAGCAACTTGACAGTATGTTAACCCGCACGCCGTCTTTAACTACCGGCACCTTTTAGGATGTAGGGATTTGTGATTTCATACGTAATGGTTGCAACTAAAGCGTGGAAGTTGGAATCCCAGTTTTCAACGGTTCCTGCATGAAGAACGATACGCATATGAAAGTGAAGTTTATTAACAGATGGTTTTAACCGATACAAGCCAAAAAGGACGATGACGAAATATGAAAAATACAAATCTCATGTCCATGAATTGATATAAAAAAATATCAAGCATCAGTATCAGAGACACGTGTTGGGCTAGAAGACGGAACATCCAAAACCTCATCCTGTTCCAAAAAGGCTTCCGTAGAAATGATAGGAGTTGCAGAGGTTGAAGGCTCAGACGGAGCATTTTCAGATAAAGGATGGTCAATTGGTTCTGAATCGGTGGCAGCGGAAACGCTGGCTTTCAACGCTTTTTTCCGAGAGTTGAGTTCACGATAATCTGACAGTGAGAGACAAACACGACATGTTAGACACGAGTCCAGGAGTAAGGATACCAGAGAACCATTGCATGCTTACGGGTGAGAAGTTCATTCAATTCTGGCACGTAATGGCCGAATTGCATTTCTTTCAACGCAGCCAAGATGTCCGAACCGAGGAGGGTTTTGCGTTTGGCTGTCTCACAGTGAGCACTGGCGAGTGAGGTGACGTAGAGAATGAACGAGCTCGCCGCTTTGCTGATAGCCGAACGGGCTTCACGGCTAACCACGGTGCGTTCAGGGAGCTGAAAAGGATTAAACAGAGAAAACGATTACGTAGTAAAGAATATCGGGATAAAACCACGAGGGGGATGAGTGAGAAAGACAAAAACAACTTAATGAGTGGAACAAAAGTGCTAAAGCGGAATAATAAACGAGAATGGATGTAAAATATTCACATTTGCATGCATTTCCAACACACAGCATTCATCATGCAGGGGCAGTATGATCAGGATCCGCATGCAATGAAACAGAATGCGGATTTCTTTCTCAAGCACCACAAATTAGCCAAATTAAATCTGTGTGGGCGCATGTGGTTACATGGGATGGTTCTGCTAGCATCATCCACCATCTTCATCATTTTCTTACTATTTCAAGGTATACGGGTCTAAATCGTACAGGCCCTAACTAAGGAGCGTAAATAGGTCGTGGTGTGTGTGATGAAAATGCATGCAAAAGCGAATTTTTTGGTACAACCTTACATACCTCACTACCATTTCTATTTATATTCCCCCCTCATATCTGTCTAGGCCTGGGCAACCTGACAGTATCCTAGCCCACGTGCAGTCTCTGACTGTACGGCACTTTGCCTGGATCAGGCTTGTGCTTTTATACATACATACATACCTTTGTGCGGCTGGCTCCACGGGTGGATTAGCCGACTTCATTGACGTCTCGAATCATGAAAGTTCGCGCGGGTCGATCGAAGGGAGATCGTTGCAGATATTAATCTAGTCTCGTTCCCATCTGCGAACGCTGTAGACGGTACGCAGTCCCAGGGTGTCTAAATCCTGCTTCACAGTCGACAGCCACGTCTTCACTTGACCGCCCTGTCGCTGACGCCAGGCACGAACGGCTTTGGGGTCGAGGAGGATTTTCGTGATCGCTTAGTCTGTCTTTCACAGGACATGACCGAACCAGTGTAGTCTTTGTCGTTGGATGTGAACGGAAAGCGGAGGTAATCCAATGCATCGCGATCGAACGGCAGCGTTAGATACTCGGTCAGTATATTGGATGCCTAAGATTACCCCAATGGTCGAACACTTTTAAAGATCGTGCACCCTGTGACCTCAGCGGCCATGTCTCGCATCCATAAAGCAGTACAGAGCGGATCGCTGCTTGATACACACGTATCTTAGTTTTGAGGATGATCTCGGGCCTGCGACAAACGGTGCCTTTCAATTACAAAACACATTACGCGTTACTTCACTTCATCTTTCGCCGGACCATTCGGCAACGTACGTGAACCGAGCTATTTGAAGACTAGAACATACTTGATCGGACAGCCCTGGGCGTTCAGTTGCCGGATGCCTTGGTTTTTGCTACGTTTATCTCGAGGCCGAATTTCGCAGCGGTGCTACCAATGCAGTCTAGTATTGTTTGCAGCATTTCGTCATTTCCGCGGATGTGCAATCGTGCAGCATTTCTGTGCTGTGCGGCTAACATCGTGCTAAATTGATTGGCAAATAGTAGTGAGCTTCATGCTGAAACACGCTGGAGTCTCACTACCATTTCTATTCCCCCCTCATATCTGTATAGGCCTAGGCAACCTGACAGTATCGTAGCACACATGCAGTCTCTGACTGTACGGCACTTTGCCTGGATCAGGCTTGTGCTTTCATACTATACCATTTCCGCCAAAAACAATTACATCATCAGTGTAATCGAGATAGGAGATCTAGAGATCCGTTGAAACTTGAACCCTTTGATGGTCCATTAAAGCGTTTTCATAATCCAGTTTACGTCATAGTTGAACAGAATCGGGGATAGCGGACAACCTTGCCTGATTCCTGTGTGTAAATTAAATTCTTCACCGTAGACGCAAACCCGAGCCCTTGTAGAGTTGTAATAGGCTTTAATTAGGCTAACGAGCATCAAGGGGATCCCATACGATAGCATCATGTCCTATAAACAACCACGGTCTACGGAGTCGAAGGCGGTGCGGAAATCAATAAAACAAACTATCGTTTGCTGTTGGTACCGTGCACGGTGTTCCAGAATCCCGCGCAAGGTGGTCTACGCATCCGATCCCGGGGCGAAATCACATGGGTTTAACTCGCCTACATGTTTGTGGACACATTTGATTAAACAGATTGGTCTTGCCAACCTTGTCCATCAGTGACCTAAAAGCTCATATCTTGAGAACGAATACAATGAACAAGACTAAACTGGCTGGCATGAACACGAAAGGGAAAACGATGGTAGAAAACAAATACATCAGCGTAGTGAAATAAACAGGTTAAGCGGATCACTGGGGATTTAGAAATAGCGCCTTGAGAGATGATGAATACTGAATTAAAATAAGGCTAGAACACAAAAAGAAGCCTCAAAACAGGCAACGTGCAGCGCTATCCTACTAGAGGTCGGCTAAAGTAGTGCCAGGTTGCCCACGCTCGGATAGATATAAAAAAGGAACGGTAATAGCAGTCAATGACTGTTGTTTCTTTCTGTTCAGTCAATATCATCCTGTAGGCTGATTTTCTGACCTGTCATTGCCCTATCGCTTTATGGACCACTTTGTTTATTTTGACCTTGATTTGGTGCGCACAATATGTCGTAATGTCGATCGCGTGGGACGTTCGGACATTTGAACTTAGTTTGGATTTTGATTCGTGTACGTAACTTGGTACGCACTAGATATTGATGTGAAATTAACCCGCTTAACCCCAATAATTGAGGTATGTTTTTACTATATTCGATTGCTCCAATACAGTACTGCTTTTGTTGACAAATACTCGTTGGGTTCTGATATACCTGGGGATTTTGCGCGTCACTCAATTAGGGATGTTTTCTGGATTGTCAAATGCAATCAAAAATGAACAAGAAAAATTATAAAATCAAATCAAAGGTGGACGAGTCGAAAGCATCAAACAATGGTACGTAAAAAACGAGCCGAAGCAAATCAACTAGCTTACTGCATCACGGATTATTCGTAGAAGTACCGCGTTGGGAAGATACAAGTCGTCTACCCGTTCCGACATCAGAAAATGCTATAAAAAAAGAAGAAAAAGAGTTATTTCGAAAAGGAATAGCCGAATGTTAGAGCGAGATATCAGTAAAAACGAGTAATGCTCAGTTGCGACACTATATTATCGTAGAGTGATACGCACAATACAAAGCCCAGACAAATCGAACTATCGCCCGTCATAGGATTATGAAAAGTGCAAAAAATGCTTCACGAACTTCTAGTCTACAAGCTGACCGATGCCATATTTCGGCGCACGCAAAGATGAAAAAAGAACACTACGCTGCTCAATCAAATAATTATTTGACGATCATATAAACGCGCTACTGTTGTGGTCTCAATGAACGTAGCTAATGATCATATATTCAGGTATGCTACCCCGTGTAACCTGGCAATATTTCGGCCCACTAGCAGTCTACTAAACTCTGTGGTACTGTCTGATTGCAGACATGAAATTTCATTTGTCACAATTATTTGCTTTATAATCAGCGATTGATGTCGCAGGGCAGCGGGTCATCAAACTAGAATAGATCATGAAGCTATAAATTAAACATAGAGGGATAAAACCAATCGGATAAAGAGTCGGTTCCCCCGTAGAACGCAACCAAATAATCGAAGTCAATTTAAATCTACGCAGATGAGTTAAAATCTAACATGAAGAGGATGACGTGTAGACATTGAAAAAAGAATTCGACAGACGTATTCCAAATGATATTTTACCGCTAACGAAACGAAACATACAACCAAAGATTATCAATCGCGTTTCGGGTCTGACATAAAACTGATCTTACGAGTGAAATGTCGACATTCACTAGTCTGCCTTTGTTGAGCAAACACCCACGAATGAGAGAGCTAGACTTTGAAATTGTAATGCAAAACAGCACTCTGTACAATAGGTCCCATCAGAACAAATGAGGTCTGAGTAGGTACAGACTATTGCTGACTAATGAGGAAACGTAAAATACGAAGTTAATATGCGCGAATTGCACCGAGTGGCAATTCGACTAGTCGAGGATACTCACAAACGGGGCGTTTGGGCGCCCAGGCGGCTTTTGTTAATTTATGAATGAAATCGACACCTCGAAGTCAGACAGCATGGGTGACGAGCCTAGATAGACAATTAAGACTGTGCCGTGAAACTAGCTTAACAGACGGATGAAGTATTTATGTGACCCATTGGGCTATATTAGATAACGGCACGTACGCATCGATTGCTGGCAGTCCCCTGAGAATAATTTTACACTACCGAAGAGAAAAAAACGACAGTCTCTCAATTTAACTTCCCTTGACTAAAGGTTGCAGGCACCAATCAAAGTCCATACTGGTTAAAGGTTCGGTGTATTCAACCACTTGGCGACCCCAAACAAAGCCAGAAGAGACGCAAAACCATAGAATCAGACAATCCCAAGTGGTCTGAGATTGTATATTAACGTGGAAGAAACAACACCTTAGTGATAAGAGAGTGAGGCAATCAAAATTCGTTGTACTCCAACCCACCTCACGTGATCTGTCTTGACCAATCAGAAAAAAACGAGAATCACCAAACAAACAAAACGTAAAAAAACTGTGGCAGTGAACAAAGTCAACAATTTATTTCACAACCTCATCAAAACTGACAGTCGAACGATAAATTGCACACAAGAAAACAGTCGAATGATGGAAGACCGAGAACAGCTACGATCGTCACGCTGAGTGGGGCAAGTCTGAGCGGCGAAAGATGTAAATGTATGCAAGCCCAAACGGGGGCGATTCACTTTTCGCGACTTTTTCGTCATTGAAAATGACCCACTCATCGTCCGTCTCATCGGGACGAGGGTCGCGATGGGGTGATGAGTTGGCGTTGATGCCCCTGGACAACTCCGAGCGCCGGATATGAACGACATAGTGACCGCACTAAAAACAAAAGAAACCTCGACGTGAATGAATGAAACATGTAACCAACAGGCTTAGTTTGCGAACGACACAATAAGAGAGATGAAAATGGCTTGATTCATGCACACGAATTTTCAGGAATGAAAATTAAGTTCACCACAAAATTAAGAAAAAAGACGAAGAAATTTCTACACAGGCAAGGTATTTGAATAATTTTCAGACTGATCGGTAATTCGTAATCATGAAAAGAAAGCTGGCAATGAATCGGTTAGGGCAGATTTCAGATAACGTTTCGTTTCTGATAGATCAAGGGTGCCTGTACGAAGACGGTTTATGTTTAAATTGCTGTTACCTGATGAAGCCTAAGTTACATGAGATAGAAACGCGAGATCAAGATATACTCCCCAAATGGTGTGTCGATCCCTTAATTGTTTAGTTTGTGTGCAAGTGCGAAAAACGTCCACAAAACGAAAAGACTGCTTACATCAGGAGTCATGCACGTTAATCCTAAACCGCACGACAGATTGTAGGGATAACCGCCTCGTCCACTTTGTTGACCGCATTCGCACCAGTATTTGGTAAATCAACTGCCTCAGCGTGACGCCTTGCCCTACCGGCATCCGCATCGCGCTTCATCCCTTCCACGTTATTAAGATCCACGCTACAACCTGTGTCCATTGGGTACAAACGCCGCCAACTACCCAGTAAAATATAGCATTGACCGGGTTTAAGTTTCATTGACTTTTAAATTAAAAACTCCGCCAGTGATTAAATAGATTTTTCTTTAATATGCCGTTGGGGCTAGCAGGTTGGAACTATCTATCTATCTATCTATCTATCTATCTGTCTATCTATCTATCTATCTACCTACCTATCTATCTATCTATCTATCTATCTATCTATCTATCTATCTACCTATCTATCTATCTATCTATCTATCTATTCAGCTGTGCTACCATTGATACAACTGAGAACGGGAGATGTACGTGATTCGGTAAACGCAATACAATAATGCCGTGATTGAGACCGGTAAGGTAAAACTGGATTCCTTCTGTGCATCACGTGAACACGAAAGTACGGAGTTGAATCTCTAGATGGCCAACAAAACAGACAAGACAGCAACGAGTTGAATGAATACCCGGAAAGGGTGCACAACTCACCGAGGTCGATTTGCCCATGTGACTGATAAAAGCAACCAGCTCGTATTTTGACCCGCCATCCGTGAGACTGGCCTTGAGTGAAGGATGATCGTCACGTGGTTGCTTCGGATTGGTCACCGAATTGAGCTCCTCTTGCTCACTGGATGCGTTGAGTAGGTCTGGGTTGGCAAACGCCCAGTTGGCCGCGGCTTCCAAATCGTTTTTATTTTGTTTCAACGCCCTGATCGCCTGGTTAGAGATATTACAGTTTAAGCGAATACCTATGAAATTTGTCAATAAACGAAACGATTTATTCTCACGCACATGCGACACATTACTGAATGTTCTTTCGCCCTTTCCTTTGACAAGCCTGGGTCTCTAATCAATTGAGCGCACAAAATGACACACGTTTAGACTATGCATGCTCTGCGATGCTGTCAATAAAACACTCACTGAAAATGTTGCTGCTCATTCACTCTCAACACTAACGATACATCTGCGTTAAAAACTCAGGCGTACAATGAATGACTGTATAGCGTTGACGTTTCTATCCAACTACGCGATGTGGTTGCAAACAGAAGTCGGCGGCGCTAATGTAGTTTATGTATCATAATTTTTTAGGTCCCATAACAATAATCTAAAAATTGCATGCAACGAAACTACAAAAGCAAGCTGCTTTTCCCATATTCTGCTTGCCAGCTATCTTTTTGCACATTTTGTTTAGCTACTAAGCCTGCGTCCGGTTGGCAATTTGTCTGGCTGTAGATCTGTATTTCCTGATGATTGTGATGATAATACTTGACACAACCACAAAGTGTGGTGTCGTACCCGCATTTGAGTTGACACATGTACACAGCGGTTAAGATTTGGGAATAACTCGGGCCTTATTAGTATGACAGCTTCAGCTTTACTGTTAGTATTCTGATTTGTAAATTTCACAAATACACATCGTTCCTATAGATGCTGTTCTACAACAACTCTTTTAGTAACACCGTGCTACACTGATTTGCACATTTACTGGCTGTATGCAGATACACGCTAGAGTCTAACTGCCATTTTTGACATTTTATCTTAAATCTGTCTAGGCCTGGGCAAACTGATAGTATCTTAGCCCCATGCAGTCTATGGCTATGTGACACTGGCTGGATCGGGCTTGTAATTTCATACATAACCAGAAGAGTAATCAAGTTTAGAATCCTTCCCATTCATAGAAAAAAATCACACAAATTCAAATCGAACCGCGAGACCAGTTTAGTTACTTTCCAGGCGTATTGACTCAGCTGTGAGAATCCCGTAGGAATACAACAGGCTCGGGCCGCGTTCGTTGTAATAACAATATTCATGAAATGTCCACAGCACTGCGTTTCGGATGACATACCTTGGGACAGTCGTTCCTAACCATTTTTACGCCGAGACATACGAATGAACTCTTTCAATTTTCCCGGCACACGTATCACGTCTGCAATCATTCCGCGACACAAGGGTTGGGAACCACTGCCTTAGGCATATGCCACGGTTACACTTTCTATTTTGAATGACAGTAGCATCTGCGAAAATCCACTCTTTCAGTTAAAAATATTCGAAACGAGCTAGTGGGTCCTTTAAAGATTATTTCGAGTGTTGCAGTACGAATGAGTAATTACACTGCCATGCAAATACTTAATTTTATTTATAGACTACTCATGAGTATTGTGTTGCTTCCGATTTTAGAGGGAAACACTGGACTCGAGTTTCGCTCTCATCAGAGCTCATTCGCAGTGCATATCCATGCCTGGATCCGGATTTGAACCCGGAGCTGTCTGGATATAAATCTGATGCGTTGGGAGGTATCGTGGCAGGTGAAACAAGTTCACCCGCAGAAAGTAAAGGACAGCGATATCACCACTGGGGTTAGAAAGTACAAATGTATCACCGCCGTCGGGCTCCGACCTAAGGTTGCACGCTGGAACGGGTCACCACTGTATCAACATAGCTATTCCTTATTTGTCTTGAACCGAGTATTCTGGATTCAAAAACATGAAAAAACAAATCTAGTTTCAGAAAGGGAATCATACGGCATGATAGTATGAAAGCACAAGATTGATCCAGGCAAAGTGCCGCACAGTCAGAGACTGCATGTGGGTTAAGATGCGGTCAAGTTGCCCAGGCCTAGACAGATGAGGGGGGACTAGAAATGGTAGTGAGACTCCAGCGTATAACCGCACGGCCAATCAATTTAGCACGGTGTTAGCCGCACTGCACAGAAATGCTGCACGATTGCACATCCGTGCAAAGAATCGCACAACCATAGACTGCGCCTGGGCTAACTCAGCGACAGCGTTTAAAGCTGCATTTAAGCATGGCACATGCAATCGTAAAACTGGTTACTGGCAAAGTGTAGCGCGATCTGAGATTGCGCCTCAGATGAGTTATTGCTAAGTCACGCACGGGCACAGACAGATAAAAGAAAGGGAATTGCTCGTGAGGTACTAGCGTGTTTACATAGGGTGATCATTACTCTTGGCAAAAGTAATTGATCACAGCGGTACTTGCGCAGTACAAAAGGACCAAACAACGAAACATCCGTGTGTCGCATACATACTGTCGGACAAGCAGACAGACAGCCGCAACGAATAGTAGACAATGAGTCAGATACTCTGCAAGATGGAGTTCATAAAGTTACGGAAACGAGAACAGACCGAGATAACGTTTTGCATTGAGCTTACGACGAAAAACGATGTGTACGATGCGTGGGACAATACTTGAAATTCGGAAGCACGCAATGGTAATCAGACGCAATGTTTCGTTATCTGCGCAAAAGAAACTTCGGTCATTTATAAGAGTACCGAACCTGCGACCCAGATGCTGAACACTATTGATCCCACAGCGGTTACGAAGGCACACATTGTGATATCCCAAATGTTTGAAAGAATCAGCTGTCAAGTTAGTTAGAGACCAGCGTGCAGTTGCACATTAGGGTGCGCTCAGGGAAAATGGCGAAATATTTTACAATCAACAATGTGTAGTGACTGCGTGGGATGCAAAACTTCAGGAGTAAATGAAGTGAACAGCAGATACGACATCTCGAGGGTCAAGGTGTGAATCCCAAAGTGAATGCACTTTACTAGAAAATTCGCGTTTGCTGGATCTCTACCATAAGCACGTGTAAAATAGATACCAATAATAGATGAAAAACAACAGCCACAGCTGAAGGAAGTCGCACTAGGCGCGGTACCTGAGAATGCTAATTATAAACCCTAGGATGATGAGCGAGGCACCACCCTCTGGCACAGAACCACCGAAACGAGCGACGGAGACAGTCGCGAATCGGAAATAACAGCAGTTTCGGAAGAAGTACACAAGAACAGTTCGAGTGACCACGTCATCGGAAAAGGGGCAGATGGGGAAAACGTCAACAGCTATCGAGCACGCTCAAAATCGTCCAACGTAGCGCACGTCCCACAAAATCGACGGACCAATGAGATCAAAGTAACAAACGGTGCATACAAATTCGGAGTGTCAACTGTGATTAGTTGATTTGCATATAAGTAAGCTACCCGGATGCGCAATCGTGCAGTATACTGTGCTGTGCGGCTAACCGTGCTAAATTGATTGGCCAGAGGTAGTGAGCTACATGCTGAAACAGGCTGCAGTCTCACTACTACTCGTCATATCTGTCTAGACCTGGGCAACCTGACAGTATCCTAGCCCACGTGCAGTCTCTGACTTTGCCTGGATCAGGCATGCGCTTTCATACCATACCATATACCCGTGTGTGTATAATAAACACGTGACCCATTGGCCTTCTCTGGTGCAGTGAGATTCGGGGAAGAAGGTGATTAAAGTTCGAAAGGTTGACCTTGATAATTGGACACGAAACGGGAGAGTGAGGGGATCAACGTTGAATAGAGTGTCCTCGGGGTGTGGGCCAACAAGATATTAGACGTTTCAACCGGAAAGGGATTCGACCTCAAGTGACGTTACGTAATTGTCACCTCTATAGCTTCGTACGAAAGAAATCAGGCTAGTGAGTCTCCGCGGTATAATAAGGAATCAAAATGGACCCGACTGAGCAATCAATAAGCAGAAGGAAAACACCGAGCTCAAACAACCACATGACTGAACAACACATCATGAAAGCAGTTT
Source organism: Atriophallophorus winterbourni (assembly GCA_013407085.1). Lineage (NCBI taxonomy): Eukaryota > Metazoa > Platyhelminthes > Trematoda > Plagiorchiida > Microphallidae > Atriophallophorus > Atriophallophorus winterbourni. Next base: position 12,240 of record JACCGJ010012037.1, read on the forward strand.
GCAGCGTGAAAAAGCAACACTTACCTGAGCCGTGGTCAATCCCATTGTAGTGAGCATATCCAGCGACCCCTGATCGGGTTCAAAGTGCATCTCAAGCGGTTGGTTCAGTGTGGGATCATCCAAATGCTCCATAATCCATCCCGCTGCTGCTTCTAAGCCACTATTGCCCGTGGCCTTGCAGGCTTTCATACAGGCATTTTCCGTGAATCCCATGGTTTGAAGTTGGGACATGATCACGGGATCCGGGTTGAATTGAGCAGACTTGACGGCTGTGAGTGGAAAACGGAAAGGTGGGTGACGAAACGTAGAATACGTATGAATTTTCAAAACAAACGATGGTCAAATTGCTTGGGGAGTGTTTGTTGTGACCACGAAAATGGTTCAATCGAGGTGATACGTGAAAACATAGCATGTTGGCCTCCTTCGGTCGATGTCGACCATGGATGTACATCACAATTGCATGAATTTCATGTTTTACAACTTTTTTGAATGACTAAACAGTCCGATTCAGGAGGAACAATCTCTCCCGCAGCGCTTGCAACGATAGTCAGAACTCTGTTGCATTGCATCAGTTGCACGCCGGCGGCGTGATCTGCGTTCAGCGGCCAAGAGCTGTATTTGCTGCTCCCCGGCTTGTAGACGACGCTTTACACAATGCCTTCAATGTGAACGGTCAAGAGCAAGTTCTTCCCAGCTCGCGGTGTCAATGTCAAGAGCTTTCATATCTCTTTAGCAAACATCTTTGTACCGCAAGTGCGGTCTGCCTAATGGTCGACTTCCTAATTGCAACTCACCATAGAGTTGCATAGGATATATATTGCGAAATATCCCACTTTAAAATCACTTTTAGCAACAAGAAAAACGGGGGAAAGGTGAAGTATAAGTGAAATAGCCTAAGATGGGTGTAAAAAGCCAAGTAATTAAGATGGGATTAGGCACAGAGAGAGAGTGAGATAAGAGAAGAAAACGCTCTATTTGTTTAAAGGAATTTTCAGCGAATCAAATTAATTTACTAACTCAAATTTTAGAATACGAATATTGAATATGAGAGAAAGGTTAAAGTTCAATGGGAATATTTGATATTGCTAGTCACATTCAAATCCAAAACAGCTTCGGTTTCGTCTACCAGCGGCATCAAGCGATGTGATGGAAGTTGACAAAATTTCAGGCTGCACAATTTTTAAAATCTTCATGCTCAAGTTTTTATTCGAATTTTTTCTGACCGGCACAGCAAAATTTCCATTGTTCCAAATAACAACGTCAAACATAGAAACATGTTAAAAAGTTTCCAAAACATAAGGGTTCCATGTTGATTGAAAGTAAAAATAAATTTTGAGTGAAGCCGATTCAAAGGCTGCGCTGCGGCGGGTCAGTACAATACCTCTACGAAATTCCAGAGCGATGCCTCCCGACAATAATACAGAGCAACATATCTTTCATAATTAACTGGAACGAAAACGGTAAGGTTTGCAATTCGACTGAGAAGTTGATGATGGTTTACCGTTTCTAGGATCAAATATGGCGAGTTCTTCATAAAACTGGAGCACACATTTGAAGCAGTTACTTAACGGTCAACAAATTCTAGGCTAAAGACAACAGCGAATTATTTTTTTAAGTAATGGAGCACCTGCAAACAAACTTTTCCCCACGAATATCGTAGGGGAATTTGAAATGTATTTCTGTTTGACTAGCCGATACTAGTTTCGGACTGTCTGCCATCACTGGGTGGAGATAATGAGAATAAGTTTAGTGAGCCTTGAAACTGTGGTAAAGTAGTAAACAAAGTTATACGTAAAAGCGCGAGGAAAGCATATACGGAGGCCCTGAAGCTAAAAACGAAAGCTAGAACTTCCGCCATAATAAACTAAGCTGTATAACAAAGTAGTCAAGAAAAAACATCATCTGGGAGTCAACAGTCAGATCCTTGACTGATATCAGGAACATGAATTCATCCTTGCAATCCAATATGGATAAAACACAAAAAGGCGTAAATGACCACAAACAAACTGCGTGAAAACTTGCACATAAGCGGAAAGAGCTCACGGTGCGTAAGGAGAAAACAATAGTGAGACCGATGTTAGTGTTTCATTTGCGATCTTCAAAGATGGCAAACAATGAACCACGGCAGGTTGCTGCAGCACATACGCACTCAAACAATAGCCAAAGCGCGTGTTTCCCTCTCGGGCAGACGCCTCGAAATACGACAGCAACAAACTTGATTCATTGACTAAAGGACCGTTTATCGGATTCGGTTCGAATCCGGTTTGAACAATAGCTCTATTAAGAATGTGACGGGCTCCGATGTATGGCAGCACATCATCCAGCGGCAAACACTTATTAGAAAGAATTGAAAAACAAGGACAAATACATGAACTACAAGTAATAAATGACGACTTCCATTTAGTCAGTAGAAACAAATAGTTTTAAATAGATGTTTTGGGAAATTATTATTTAGGTTCCCTTATAGTGCAATATGAGTATGCAAGTATGCATACATCTATGTATGTATGTATGTATGTGAGTATGTATGTATGTATGTATGCATGTATGTATGTATGTTTGTATGTATGAGATCACAAGTCTAATCCAGGCAGTGTCGCACCGCCATCGACTGCACGTGGGCTAAGATACTGACAAGTTGCCCAGATCTAGGCAGATAAGAGAAATGAAAATAGAAATGGCAATGACACTTCAGCGTGTTTTCGCCTGCAACTTGCAAAGCGATTCGGCATAGTGTTAGCTGCACAACGCAGACGTATTGCAACATTGCGTACAATATAATAAAAAGGAAAACCAAAATAAATAGATTCACAACAGTTTACACTAGACTGCGACGTAATTCTTACTCGGGGTGGAATCCGATTCTGGCATGGGTTCCTCACCAGCACGATAGCCTCCCGGTGAACGCAGATGAGACAAGTCAATGCAAATCCGCTTGCTTGAACCGCAGGGTGGTGGGAATTGCAGTTCGCAATCCAACTTGCGTGGTAACCAATCGGGGCCGAGTGTATATTTCGCCATTTGCACGCACAAGTAGTCGGGGAAATTGAGCAAGCGATTCTGGCGTAACGCGAACGTCTTCGCCCCCGGGGGATCACTTGCGGGCGTGAGGAAATCGTCAACACGTTCGGTCGCGCACCAAGATGAAAGGCAGGCCTGTGGGAACAAGTCAATATCATTGCGCGATAATACAAAAAACACGTCTCTAGCAAATAAGCAACGGTAGAGGTGGGTGTACGATTTAACCACCTGAAGCGGAGGATATTCACCCTGCACGGATGTACAATCGTGCAGTACTTCTGTGCTGTGCGGCTTACACCATGGTAAATTGATTGGCCACAGGTAGTGAGCTGCATGATGAAACAGCATGGAGTCCCGCTACCATTTTCTGTTCTTTTTTATTACTCATATCTGTTTAGGCATAGGCAACCTAACAATATCTCAGCCCACGTGCAGTCTCTGAGTGTGCGTACTTTGTCTGGATCAGGCTTGTGATTTCATACCATACCATACTGCCGATGAGCTCCAATAAGAACGAAACTCGAGTCCAGTGCTTCCATTATGGACCGTCGTGATCAACTTTGTGAATATTTCAATGGGCTTGGCATGGATGAGTAGTCACAAACGTAAACATTCGTACTCTCGGACAAAGTTCGATTCCGTTCTGGCCTGTGAAACAAAAATCTAAAAGATATTAAACTCTTGCCACTGTGCCTTTTCCTTTGATCGACACGGGAATGATCAACCGGGGGTAATGCTTATTTCGTGGTTAGCGGTGATGCACACGACCACAGCTAGACAAAACACATTCATAAATTCCGTGTACGAAGATTTATTGATTCGATGACCACGTAAGCAAAAAATAATTCAGTTTTACTGAAGTATTGTAGTGCTCACATCCCCATCGCTTACACACCACTACCGGTTTCTGACTGTTTGCCGTCATCAGGTGGAGACAGTAGGATCAGGTTCACTGAGCCTTGAAACAGTTTTACTGCCTTTGAAACTGAGAACGTGAATAGATTGCGAACAAGTTATAGTTGCCAATGGAGTGGAAAATAACTGTGAGCGATCGGGGAATCATATTTATGAAAAAAAAGAAAGTTTGTTATGAATCGGTGAGAGCAGTTTATTGGTAACGTTTCGCTTCATCAGGCCAAGAGTGCCAGTACGAACAGGGTATAGGTTTAAATTTAATTTACTTGACCGATCCCAAGTTACCGAAGGTAGGCAGGATAGATCTAGGAAAATTGGCACACTCCCTACAGATGTTACCTTGTAACTTGTGTGCGACTATCTCCTCCTGGAGGATGAGTCGGCTTCAATGAAGATTCTTGGGAATTTGGGTACAAAGCGGCTTCCCCTGCACCACTCGGCGTTTGTTCGAGTCAGCTTCTCTAGCCTTTGCACAACCAAGTGCGACCTGCAAGGCACCAAGGAGTTACCAGAAACAGGTGGTGTGCACCAACTAACCGTCTACCAGACTCTGTTTCAGGTTTTTCCTCAGGGTTTGCTCCCGAAACCTTTCCCGCGATCGGGTATCCGGCAAGGCAGCGGAGGTTTAAAATCAGGGTTTTCCTTCCCTTAGATGAAATGCCCTCCCAGGCTAACGAGATCCATCTGCCCGAAGCAAACTGGTTTTCAGGCGCCAGTCACTCGCCCTCGCCCCTTCTCCTGTTGGTAGAAGCAGTTCCGATGGGCTAGGGGAGCCACTCGTGCAGGTCAGAAGCTGGACTTGGTTGTCAGAGGCTATTTGAGACGCGCGCAATATGGGAGCATTTTATAAACAGTGGCAGCGTATCCCCACTGCCACCCCCGGCCTAGACAACCTTTGGAACCCCAACAGGTGTTACCCCCTAATTGTTTATTTTTGGTAAGTGCTAGCAACGTCCACTGACCGTCCGTGTGCACATTAGAGGTCACGCACGTTATAGGCTGCATGTTCTATAATCGCTTAATTGTTTTGTCGGTTCAGGTGAGTACAATGCCTACTGATAAATACAACAGAAGCGCTCATTTGCATGCATTTCCATCATGCACACACCACGACTGGTTTCGTGATGTTTGTATTCATCAGGTAGGGACAGTAGGATCAGGATCCACATGCGCTTCAAACAGTGGAAGAATGAAAAACAAGCGCAACTTGTTTGTTTATTAATGCAGCTTTGATGCTAGGCTTGTAGGCATATGGTATGGCATGAAGGCACAAGCCTAATCTAGGCAAAGTGCCGCATAGTCAGAGACTGCACGTGGGCTGAGATTTTTTACATTACAGATTTGCTACGACACTTTATTCGAACGTTGCTTGGTACGACAAGTGCTGCGAAACGGTTTAATCAAATTTTGCTAAAGAAATGCACAACAACCGAAGGTGACGCAGGTATGTATGCATGAAAGCACCTATCTGATCCACGCAGTGCCACACAGCCATAGACTGAACGTAAGCCAAGATACTGTCAGGTTGCCCAGGCCTAGACAGATGTATGAATGTATGAAATCACCAATCTGATCCAGGCAGTGTCACAGCCATAGACTGAACGTAAGCTAAGATACTGTTAGGTCTGAATAGACATGAGAAATGAAAATAAAATTATTAGGGTTAGCATTCATGGAGACAATGAATGTGCATTTCACAAAACGGAAAAATGGTTCACCTCGAATGGCACCTGTGCTCTGACCGTATCGTCGGGTGCCTCACCAGTTCCCACGGATTTGCTCTCGTTAAACTCAGCCTTGTTGAGCATAGACTCCATTGGAACAGGTAACGTTAAAACGCATTCATCACGAACGGTGTACCGAACCTTTGGGGAGATAGAACCGAGGATTTTGAGTCAGAAAATTAGAAGAAGTTCGGGAATAGAATAGCATGGTGAAATAATACACGAATCGATGAGCAGTGAACAGATGGAAGCATATTAGTGTAACAATTTATCAGGAAAAGATAATGCCGTGTTTAATTGGTCTCTTCGCGTTGTGGCCAGGATCTAGTCTCTTGGGCCTTTCTGAATTCACTCTCTTTTTACTCGGTAACCGATCTGTCTTTCCGGGATCCGGACCTGATGTACAATATTTTAGTGATGATGACATTTTTAGTACAATCACATTTGAGTGATCAGAGCACATAGGTACTGCACGATTGCACATCCGTGCACCTGAATATTAACGGTAAACTGTTCCCGAGATGGTGTATATTGGAGATTATACGAGGGTTTCGTGGTCAAATAAAGAATTAATTATATTTTTCTGTCTGGGCCTGAGCTACCTGACAGTATCTTAGCCCACGTGCAGTCTATGATAATGTGAAACTCAGCATGGATCAGGCTTGTGTTCTCATACATCCATCAATGGGAGCAGCATGGATGAGCAATCGTGCAGCATTTATGTGCTGTGCGGCTAGCATCGTGCTAAACTGATTGGCCAACTGTAGTGAGCTGCATGCTGAAATACGCTGGAGTCTCACTACCATTTCTATTCCCCCCCTCATATCTGTCTAGGCCTGGGCAACCAGACAGTATCTTAGCCCACGTGCAGTCCTTGACTGTGCGGCACTTTGCCTGGATCAGGCTTGTACTTTCATACCATACCAACGAGGAATGTGTGATCGCTAACGTTAATTTATGCGACGGACAGGAACAGATCCTTTGATGGTACGACACGCACGATCAGACCAGTACAACTACACGTCATATTAGTGAGATAAAATTTAAAAAAAAATTATGCGGGCAGCTAGATATAAAACATCAGTTGATATGGCATTGAAATTGTTTGAGGCAAGAGGATATGACCAATTGATTTAGTTGCAAGATAAGTTGGACATTTAGAAAAGGTGGCAGGAAATGAAACTCAATGAAACTCGTCAAATAAGCATGACGAATCGACAATCGTAATCATGAAGCACAGCTCTGGAGTCCGAAAAAGTGCCAGCATTGTGAGCAGATAAGTTAGCAGATAAGCAGACTAATACGGAGAGAAAGCAAGCAAACGTGCATAATGCAGCTTGTTTCGTAATGTCAGTGTATGTGATTTTTCAAACAACATGTGATACAGCATATAAAAATTAGATTGGTGATACTGAATTTGATTTGCAGCTATATAGCCTGAAGTTTCCAAACTAAATGAGTCAAGCGTTTCAGTGAGTTTCTTTATCCAAAGGGGCAACAACACGGGCTGGCCACCCAGGCGTATATCCGCACCTCTTTGAATAAGGCACCTAGATTAGCGATGAGATGCTGCCACCGAATGCGAGCAATTGTAAGCCGGCAACGGGTATTGAAAACAAAAAGTCAACAGGCATCTTTTAATTAGATAGACTAGGGTGAGTTGCAATTAGGAAGTCGACCATTGGGCAGACCGCACTTGCGGTACAAAGATGTTTGCAAAAGAGATATGAAAGCTCTTGACATTGACCCCGCAAGCTGGGAAGAACTTGCTCTTGACCGCCCACTTTGGAGGCATTGTGTAAAGCGTCGACTGCAAGCCGGGGAGGAGCAAATACAGCTCCTGGCTGCTGAACGCAGATCACGCCGCCGGCGTGCAACTGATGCAATACAACAGAGTTCTGACTATCGTTGCAAGCGCTGCGGGAGAGATTGTTCCTCCCGAATCGGACTGGTTAGTCATTCAAAAAGTTGCAAAACATGAAATTCATGCGATGTGATGTACATCCATGGTCGACATCGACCGACGGATGCCAACAACAACAATGATATTCGGTAGTAGTTTAAAACTAGATTAATTTATGTATGAGAAACAGACAGTAAGGGTTATTTCATCAATTAAATGAACTATGCAAAGTAAGAGTTTCAGGCAGTTGAACGTTTTTTTTACCGAGTTTGATTTGGAATACTAGCCTACTTATGAGTAACATCTATTAGTTAAAATACATAATGCCGAGGTGAACTTTGATCAGATTACAGGTGAAATTAATTCCCATAGAGACCAACTCTAAATGAAAAAATATTTGTAGGAAAACAGAAATCAAGACATTCACAGTTATTGAGACCGTTCTAGTGAGACGATTATCATACCTTATGTGTCATGCCACACTCGATACGATCCTCTACAGAAAGACGAAAAGACGAACTGGGCAAATTGGTTGTCGTTCCAGTCGCATTTTGCCCGGTGACTTCTGAGTCCAATAGATCTAAGAGGAAGGCGAAAAACTCGCATGCATCCTGCTGATGATGGGAACAAAAGGTTTTGCTTCGTTGACCCATCAGACGTCGGAAGAGGAGCGGTCGGATACCTGTCACAGAAATAAGACTGATAAATTGAATGACAAAAACATCTTTGAAAAACAACGATGACTTCACGTCGATATGTGGCGCTCGCATTCTAATGAAGCCTCAAGACCATGTTTCCGATAGCCTGTGCCTTTTGAATATTAGAATGAGACTGGATAACCAAATGCAACTATCTCACCTCCAAACACAGCGCGCAGTGATTCAAGACAAGGAAGCCCGCATTTTTACCCGTGAATCGATCCGCAGAAAAGCATGTGGAGCAGACACATTAAAACCCGGCCCACGTGTTAATCTTCATGACCCATCGAGCTACGCTGGATAGCGTCCGTCTGGCATCGACACAGACACTCAAAGCGGGAATGTCGATAGATAGATGTCAGACGAATTTCATCACAAACTACCATCCTTTTGGCAAGCTCATTACCAAAAGGATTTGGTCGTGAAACCTGAATGTTTTCCAATAAGGCCCGACGGAATTCTAGTCCGAATACTACTGTCACGATGAATCTGCTTGTATTGTAATGTCCGAAAATAGGTTTTTGATTCGTACGTACTTGATCTGAGGTTTTCGTCTGAAAGTGCTGCAGTAATAAGGGCATTCGCACAGCCTGGTATAGCTTGAAAGAAACAACCGGCTACTCAGTATGAGTTTACGCACCACGATGAACAATTCCAACACGGTTCTATGATCGATGGAAAATATCTCTTCAATAGTTTAGCTTCGTAACTGCTGACTGAAAACCTTAGGTTCCAAGGTTGTCACAGCCGCGGGTGGTGGTAGAAATGAGCCTCTGACGACCAAGTTCAACTCCTGGCCTGCGCGAGTGGCTACCACAAACCCGGTGGAACTGCTCTCACTAACAGCAGAAGGGGCGAAGTCGGGTGACTGGTGCCTTAAAACCAGTTTGCTCCTGGTAGATGGAGCTCATCAGCCACTGACAGTCCATCTAGGTGAAGGAAAACCTTAACTTCAAACCCCCGCTGCCTTGCGGGTTACACAATTACGGGAAAGGATTAGGGGGAAACGCGAGGAAAAATCCGGAGTGAAGTCACGTTGGCGGATAACTGGCACACAGCGCTTTTTATCTGTCAACTCCCTGTTACCTTGGTTGTGAGAAGGCTAGAGAGGTGTACTCGAACAAGACATGATCGTCAAGGACAGCATTGCGATCCATCAATACATACCGTCGGTAGTCAGAAAAGTGTTGTTTACAGTTTCCATGGAAAAGATCATCTACCAAGTCGATCACAACATAGAAATGGCGAAAACAGAAATGACCGTGAAACAATGATTTAGTTGCATTCGAATTCCGAGATCGATTACACGAGAGTAAAGGCTGCATTTATAACACATAGATCGATAAATTTTAGAATGTTACCAATCAATAAGGGCTTTAGACGTTGTTTTTACTGATTAAGAGTAGTGTTGAAGCTCCAGCCAATCAGCGAATCGGGCTGTTTTAATTGGTTACGAGCAGTGATTCGTAAGGGTTGAACCTTTGTGGGACGATTACCGCTTGATTCTGCTGAAGCCATTACTGTCACCCATAGCGATCGATTAAGATAAAAAAAACAAAGTGGTTCATTAGTAATCAAAAGCATGCATTGGCGTATTATAAACCTACACGTCGAAATCAAGTAAAGGTACACGCAATTGTGACGGGCTGTGATTTCAAAGCTGAAGTGCTTCCCTTATATCAAAATCTCGTTGTTGAAATTCAATGACTAACACAAGGCGGGGAAAAATTCGCGATTGAGGTTTCAAATTGTTACGTTCTTGATATGGAGCTAATAATGCACCCGGATATGCTTCCCACGATATTGCCCAACCGACTATTGAGAGAGAAGACCAAGGCTTCAGAGAAGTTCGTATGGCAGCTCACTTCCAATAATAACAAACATGGTTTACTAATCCATATATATAGGCTGAGAAGGTCATTACCTTGGAAAATAGCACATTAAAACCGCGTCAAAGACTCGATGGACCAATGAGAATAAAGGGCTAATATGATCAATATAAACGTTATGATCGAATTATAATCCATGTTTTTCGCCCAAATAATTCAAATCTATTGTTGACATAGTTGTAATAAGAGCGTCGTAATATCTTCAAATTATTAACCCTTTAGCGACCAAAAGGACCATACGGTCCTCTTTTGGATAACTGTTCTAATAATTAAACAGTGATCAATATTCGGTTGCTGCGAGGTTTAAACGAGTCCAGACATGTCGAAGCATCGATCTTAGACTGTCTGGCTCTCAGTGTGCGTCATTCCATCAGTATGCAGAAGGTCTTTGCGAGCTATAGACGTACTGTTCTGTTCTCCTTGAAAGTTCATTTTTGTAACTAAAATGGCACATACACCAGGTGAGATTTGACTCTAAATAATTTATTGGTGAAAGATGAGTATTTGAGTTGAAACTTAAAGTCTTTAGAATGACGTTTTTGTTTTTATCAAGATATTTACATTATATTTTGTAAAGAGGACCATACGGTCCTCTTGGTCTTGGGACAAGTAAAAGAGGACTGTACGGTCTAGTTGGTATTGATGATTCGTTTTCCGAATATTACTATTTATTATCACCAAATTAATTGTCTAACCAGATATTAATATTTCAAATGATATTCATTATTTCAAAACAACATAACAATGGAATTATTTGTATTTCAAACACATTATTTAGAGTCTTTGATTGTTGCATAGCCAAGTAGTATGACATGATTATTTGAATATAAAACCTCAAATAAATAAAGATCATATAGCTACAAAAGATATGATTCGAATGTTATAGTTTAATTTATAATCATGATATATATTTTGTCACAGAATACACGACATATTTTGGGATTTAAATATTTCCCAAATGTATTCCATCTTTTGTTCATAATCATTTGTCAATTATTATCAGCAATTTATTCTTTTATAATTGTGCTGTAGTAAGGCGAATTGACGTAACAAGTGATTTTGGAATTGAGCAAAATATATACCTACAAGTTTCTTGTTTTTAGGTACGAGGATGAAGCCCAGCAGAATCGCCAGTAAAGTAGCCACACTAGATTGTACAAGTGATGTAGAGTCAGATTTTTCTTATGATGATGTTCTATATCCTGATTTTGAAGCCCTCATGCAAAATTTAAGTGAAGATGAACACAATGTGAAGGATCAAGAGAACATACTTACTGAACAACGTTGTGTTGACACTGCAGTTACAAGCATAAGGAATAAATCTGATCGTATTTATTGGCATTCTATGAGAACATCACATACGGAAGAGGATGTTCAGGTATTTGACAGCCATCTTATCGAGAATGACAACATTGAGTCTCCAATGCTTTACTTCAAGAGTCTGGTATCTGATGACCTAATAGAACAAATTTGTGAACAAACTAATTTGTATGCTCTGCAAAACGATCCATCAAAACCCCTTAATCTAACTAATTTGGAATTCGAACAGTGGTTGGGAATATGCATGCAAATGTCAGTGACCAAAATTGATAACACTCGCCTTCATTGGTCAGCTCATGCTTTGAATGAAAACATTGCTCAAACAATGCCACGTAAAAGATGGGAAAACATAAAAACTAATCTACATTTGGTTGACAATTCTTCATTGAATTCAAGTGACAAGTTAGCTAAAGTGAGACTTCTTGTTGACCATTTGAAGGAGAAGTTCAAGCAAATCCCTATGGGAGAAAATTTATGCGTTGACGAGCAAATAGTTCCCTTCAAAGGCAAGTCATCACTCAAGCAATATATCCCCAAGAAGCCAAATAAATGGGGATATAAAATATTTGTTCTTGCAGATAGTACTGGCATCGTTTACGACTTCTTGCCATACTCAGGAAAAATTATGCCTGTGACAAGGGCGGGTGTCTCTGATCTGGGTCCAAGCTCCAATGCTGTTCTGAACTTGGCCGAAACCATTCCAGATGGGAAAAACCACAAGATCTATTTTGATAACTGGTTCACATCACTGAATCTAATGTCTCATTTGACATCAAGGCAAATATGGGCATGTGGAACCGTCCAAGAAAGAAGACTTAGAGGGCTGAAATTTAAGCCTGATAAACAGTTACGTGAGCGGGGCAGAGGTTCATTTGATGAACATATGACTGAAATTGATGGCGTTTCAATCACTGCTGTGAAATGGCATGATAACAGGTCTGTTTGCCTTGCTTCTAGTTTCCTGATGTCTGCTCCATTATATCAGCGAGAGAAATTTGACCGCAAAGCAAAGGAGAGGATACAGGTAGTAGTTCCTAATATTGTGGCATGCTACAACAATAATATGGGGGGTACTGATCTGCATGACCAGTACATGGCATACTACCGCATGAATTTCCGCACTAAGAAATATTATTTCAGACTAATATTTCACTTGTTTGACATGGCAGTGGTGAACAGCTACTTACTATTGCGAAGAGCTGGAAAATCTAATGGAGTTGCATACTATAATAAGACATCCTTATGTGACTTCAAACTGCAGCTGGCAAATTCCTTGATCAAAAGTGGAAAGCACACTCTTAAGAGGAGAGGGAGACAATCAGATGAGAGTGTGCAGCAAAAGTATTCAAAGAAAAGGAAAACAGGAAAAGCAACAGTAGCAATTCTAGATGAAAGTATCAGGAATGATGGTGTAAATCACTTACCAACTTTTCATGAGAACAGAGGAATGTGTAAAAACCCAGGTTGCAAAGGCAAAATACACATGTTTTGCAAGAAATGCGTTGTACATCTGTGTTGTGAGCGAAACAGGAACTGCTTTGAAGCTTTTCATCAAAACTGAACTGTTTTGAAACTGTAACTGACCTGTTAAAGGACTGTGTAGTTGTAAATTTGATTCTAGTTGTAAATTTGATTCTTATATTGTACAATCATGTTTTATTTTAAAAAAATAATACACAAAGAAAGGAAATATTTATCACTAATTTGCATGAAATTTTCCCTCAAGTCCAATAGGACGGTATGGTCTTCTTTTGTTTAAGCTGTCTCAGGTCCAAGTGGACCGTACGGTCCTCTTATAAATTTTCCTTCGGAATTAAACTTTTAAGTATTTATATGTATAATTATGCCCTATAGTTATAATTTCCGTGAAAAAAATTTACAAAAAAATTTTTTCTCAATCAGCAAAAAAGTTGGTCGC
>JACCGJ010012041.1:0-22630 GCA_013407085.1 Atriophallophorus winterbourni
AAGTTTTAATGGTCCAAAAAGTAAATACTTTACAGTAACCACAGATTAAAAATATAGGGAATTCATAAAAACAACACAAGTGTTTTATACACAAGGAAAGTCAGCACGTGTATTCAGGTGCAAGGTTGGGTGTAGTCAACATATACTTGTCAAGTTCAGCCTTCAACATGTTCAGGCTTGTTGCGCAAATGATATGTGGGGGCAGTGAGTTCCATAGAAAACAGACCCTGAGAGCAAAGAAAAACCTTCGACAATTTGATCTGGAGTGTGGAATAATTAAGTTGTATCCATGAGATCTGCTACCACGTGCTTCTTGCCGATGAAACAGGTGTTCGAGTGGGTGATCCACTGTATGCAGAATATTGAAAAGCAGGATCAAGTCACCCCTGAGACGACCTTACGAAAAGTCAAAGAGGTTAAGTGTTGCAATCCGCTCCTCGTATGGCCTGTTGTATAGCACGGTCACCAGTTTTGTAGCTCGGTGGTATACCCGTTGCAGCAACGTCATGTCCTTTTGTAACCATGGGGACCATGCTTGAACAGCATACTCCATTGTTGGTCTGATATAGGTGTTAATTATACGTGGGAGTATCTGTTTTGAGAAACGACCGAAGATCCTTCTAAGCAATGCTAAGATTTGGCAGGACTTTTTGTATACAACAGAACAGTGCCGTGAATACTTCATGTTACTGCTAATCCACACGCCCAGGTCTTTCTCATCAGTAACCCATTAAAGTTGCTGAGATCCCAAAGATTATGAGAATTCGAATGATTTACCGACGTTCAACATTTTACATTTTTGGATGTTGAATGGTAAGCAGTTCTGCAAGGACCAATTATGAAGTGCTTCGAGATCTTTTTGGAGAATTTCGCAATCTTTCTATGGTGCGTATGCTAGTCCAGACTTTGATGTCATCCGCAAATAAAATGATTTTTCTGCGTACGATTTCAGGTATATCATTCGCGTACACAAGGTAGATTATTGGCCCCAAGACTGAGCCTTGAGGTACGCCACTTGTAACTTCTACTGGGCTTGATAGTGCCCCATCAACTCTAACCCTTATAACTCTACCAGTCAAGTACTCCTTTATCCAGGCCAATAATCTGCCGCATACCCCGAGCTGCTCCAATTTTTGTAGCAGTATGCTGTGGTTAACACGATCAAAAGCTTTAGACATGTCCAAGTAACACGCATGGATAGGGCATCCATCGTCCACGGCTCGAGTCCAATTATCAAGAGTTATGAGAAGATTGGTGAGACAGGAGTGTCTTGTCCTGAATCCGTGCTGTGCGATGGAAAGAAGCTTATTTTGTTCCAAGTGTTTGATAAGTTCGTCGGCCACAAGTCGTTCGAGAACTTTAGAGACCACTGGCAACAACGTGACTGGTCTGTAGTTAGACGCATCAGATCGGTTCCCTCCTTTGTATATCGGAGTGATTATTCCACATTTCCAGTCATTAGCAACCGTGCTACAACTCAAGGACAGGTTGAAAAGGTCAGAGAGTGGTGAGAATAGAGCATGGGCGCATTGCTTTAGGATGAATGGTGTTATTTCATCAGCACCTGGGGATTATTTCGTATTTAACCCGCGTAGTTTTACCAGGACACTTTCGGGTTTCACAACGATTTCGTGTATTGTATTCTGCGACCTGAATGCAGCTATATCGTACGATACGCGTTCGTTAGGGTAGAACATTCTAGAGTAAAATTGAGCGAGTTCGTTAGCGGCTTCGAGAGCTGTGGATTTAGTTCCAGTTGTAGTAAGTAAAGCGGAAACACCTGGCTTTACTCTGGCATTTCTGTTCACGATCTGAAAGAGGAGCTTCGGATTTCGTTCAATTTTATCCACCAGATACATTTGATACTTTTTTTATCCTCCTGGACAAGTTTAGTAACTTTGTTTCTCAACAAACGGTAAGATTCCCAAGATTCAGGTGTTGAATGCAGTATGTGGCTTCTCCACGCACAGTTTCTCAACATTATCCATTTCCGTGTTCGACTCCGGATCACGAATTTGAATCCTTTTTTCTGTTGTTTTGAAACATATTTTGAGTGGAGTTCTATTTTTCCGTTTATTTTCTGAAGTATCGATGACCAGTATTGTTGGACATCAGTGCTAATCGGTGCCCAGTCGGTGACTTCTTGGAGAGACATTGATAATGCAACCGTATCGATTTTTCTTATCAACTTCTGAGCATCATTTGCTCTTATAGCTTCAGATATATAGTCGAAAACAATGACTACATGATCACTCTTTCCAAGAGGTGCTTCATAACGGATATCCTTTATGACATTTTCCTCGCTCGTCAAAACAAGATCGAGAATGGACGGTGTGTTTGTGCCTCTGAAGCGAGTGCTGCTTGAGATGTGGTTGAATAAAGGAATTTCGTTGAACATTTTGTAGAACAGATGATCAATAGAGTTCACCGGTGGAATCTCGCTTTTTAGTAAATTCGGGAGATTAAAGTCACCCATTATCAGGAGGTTGTTTTGATATCTGGAAACAACCAGCTGAGTTTTCTCAATTAAACTAGCATTGTATGCTTCGTCTGCTGACGGTGGTCGGTAAATCACACCAACAACACAGTTTTCACCTGTTGTACATTCAAGTGAACACCAAACTGTATCTTCTAGTATCAAATCATTATCCGTGATTTCTCTGAACGTGAGGTGTTGATCATAGTAAATAGCAGCACGTCATCCTCCACGATCCATTCGAGTACGATGAAATAGAAACATGTTTGGAATGGAAATTTCCTCCTCAACTAATTGCTGAGTGAACTAACTTTCCGTTACGGCTATCAGGAGTGGTGAATGTTTTTGACGAAGCTCGATTAGTTCGGGTAACTTATTTATCAAGCATTGTGCAGATGCATCCCATTATAATCAAACTCTTTCTCTTTCCTATTTGATATAAGTGTTCAAAAACACAACGTTCTATTTCTTATCTAGTTATATCAATAGAATATTTCGAAATAAAAAATTGATATACAATTTTTTCACTTCATTCCAAAACGCAAAATCTAATGGTTGGTATTGAGATAAATATGATGATATTTTCATCTTCACTAACGAAAACGTTTCTACACTTTACTCTGAAGGAAACTTGTTGTAATCAATAATCTTGATGTACCGAAGGGCAGACAGACGTTTATTTGTGAGATCAGCGGTCCCGGTATACGATCGACACTCGCCGGCAATGTACACACAATCGAGGTGGCTGAAAACGATGCATCAGTGCCATTCGTTAACTGCATTGTCGAACAATCAGAAAATAGACGGACTGTGTTGCCTTATGAAACCTTCTCCATTTTTGCCCTGCAATCACCCCATCAAATTATCGACCCTCGGGGACTTTCACCGAAACCATTGGCACGAAGCGACGGGATTTTTCGGAAGTGAGTTTATTTGCAAAAAATACACAAAACCATTTTTAGGAATAAGCAAACTCTGAATCTAGAGCTCATCTTTCGAATAATATAATGAAGCATGTATATGAGTGAAATTTGCGGAAAGAATGCTAACGCTAAATAGTATTTTCTGAGATTATAGGTAATTTTAAATGTTTTTGGTCATTATGGAGTTCAAAACTTCAGACACTATATGGGGTAAAGTGATAGCACAATCACTTGCTGAATGTGAACAAATATCGTACTTTTAAATATGTGACTTTGACCGGGGCCCAGGCTGTTGACATCTTCCTTTTTAAAATTTAATGTGTCGCCTATTCAAACAGTCATGAGATTAATTGTTTTTCTGAAAAGGTCAATCCAGCGAGGCTACATCGGTGCACTAAGGAGGTTTTATGTTTTCGATCAATGCAAATTCCCAAATAAGTTATCTCCACAGTTAGCTGTTGCGTGATGAATGATGTTGATATTGTTCCTATCAAGTTGATGTCTAACAGACTGACAGCAAGATTTTGACGCTAGATCTCACATTAAATATCCAGTGTAATGAATGTGGGCTTCATTTAATTTCCAAGGGAAAAGATTGTTGGTGATGTTGATCTTCGTTTAAAGTCTGTAAAATCGCGGTTCGAATGCGCGAGTCTCTGTTAAACAGTGATTTACTACGTCAGAGTCTGCTGCGTTGTGTATGTTTCGTCCAACTACGAAGCCTTTATCCAAAGCGACTGGGCTCTCGTCCATGAAAAAGTCGATATTATTATACATGTTTGTCGAAAGGCATCTATTGTGCCCTGCCAAAAAAACTCTCTTAGATTTGATGGAATATATTTTGGCAAACAACCACGTTATCCGCATTAAATGACAAAATATGACGATTGGGCGCTTTTCATGCATAAACTGTTGTAAAAGGAATCAATTTCATATAGCAACTGAACAAATTTGCATGCGCATTACGAAACACATTTCAAGGTCACACTAGCGTAAGTTTTCGGATCATGAATATTGATTCAGACGTCAATAGAGTAAATAAATATCGACAATAGAACCTTGGTTCTCGAGTAATTGATGTTAAAAATGCCAACAATTTTCAACTATACTTCAGGACGTTTTTGATTTAAATGCGGTACAGTAGTATAAAACGACTATGTTAAATGTATGCATAACGAATGATTTTCCATTGACCAAATTTCACGCGAAAGGTTACTGCATTCACAGCTAGGGAATATCCAAATTATATCGTACACGGCTTCAAAATGATGCCAGCACAAAATGCGTTTCATTGCTATGGAACGTACGATAAAGTTCCATTAGGTTATTCGATCACCACAATGTTGATACAGGTGCCTGATGTCGTGTGGATCTTAATCTAAAAGTGAACATTATCTTATGAATTTGACTGATCCTTATTTCAATGTCGTTGTAGACAGAGCTCCAAGCCATGTTTTCAGTTCATATTCTCTAAAAAAATTGTAGCAACTTGTCATTATGTTGTTAAATGTCATATCATCAAGATACCTAAATATACTACATTCTCAGTTTCCAAGCACACTTTCATTATTTTGTTTATTTGAGTTCTAGATATTTCATACATTAGGCTTTGCATAGATTTGACTTATGATTTTTTACGTCATCAGGTGGTTAAACACTAATCCAAGTTTATGTGTGCCTTGAATTACAGGCAAACCATGTCAGACTGCTTTCGAATGTAACGTGTATTACGACTAAAACACTGCTTCACGGTTCACTGGATTGAATATTTCTGTCCCCAACCGGTGATAGCAAACAGACAGAAATATTTCTGATGGATAAAGTGATGTTGATGGCGCTATCAAATTAAATATTTACATACATACATACATACATACATACATTTAGTGTTTAACTAAAGGAAAATTCGTAGCACCTAATTAACTCTCTACAGATGCAGCATACCAGAAAACGTGATTTTGTGATGAACGTCTTTTCAAATAAGGCTGGAAACATTTATGCGAAAATTTATGAATAACACGTGTTTTCGATAAAATCGCTTATCCAAAATCACTAATCCAATCTAATCCTGCGGTTTAGTTTCAATCAAAAATTTCGGTATTCTTCGATTTTAAAATTGTATAATATAATTAATTTACCGTGGAAAAACGGTTTTTATTTAAAAATATATGGTTGAGCATGTGCTAAAACGTACAATAACAAAATGAGCGGAAATATGTATATCTAAATAAACATTTACGCATAAAATGAAATGGATTTATAGACTGCTTATCGACTCTGAAATGATTTGTTAATAAGCGAAAGGAATATCAGGATTAACTCACATATAGCAATCGAACTGGTTTCTGAACCCACCTAAATGAGGGTACTTGAGCGAATTTAATGAAGTGAATTCTGAGCAGAATACAGAAATAAAAATACCTAAAGCGTCTTATTGGCATTTCAAGATTATCACAATCTGGTGAATCTTCATAAAAAGGAAATGCGTGCCTCGCATTCTCATGTAATTTTAGCCCTCAGGTCATAAATAATGAAGTTTAAACAACCAATGGATTTTCGACGTTATCAGCGGGGATCTGAGCAATACAATGAAGTATTACGTGAAAATCATCCAAACGTGAACACCAATTAATAAGTCAGATTTTGAGAACCATGACTGGTGGGATATTAACTCGTGCGTCACTGAATAAAAGAGCATGGCGTTTGTCTGAAATACCATGTGGTCGCTCATGGTGAGTATTCAATTAAACTATAAATGAAATTAAATGTTTATATCATGCCTTTTTCCCGAACGAATATTAAATATAATATCGCAATTGTGAACGTGTGCATTTTGTGACAATATATTCTTAAATCTTAAAATGCTTTAAAACAACCCGACAACTAAACCGTATTGGTTTACAGCTTGAACCCACAGGATTGAATGTGCGACACAATGGGTGGGAAATATTTGTTTCGCAAGCAACCGCAGAACACGACGGTGTTTATCGCTGCGAATATTCAAGCATTCCGAACGGTGCCGTTGAGTTCACGATCAATGTTCAATGTAAGAAGTTTATTGAATTTGTGACTAGTATAAATGCATATGCGCATATATGTTATATAATATATATATATATATAATATATATATATATATATATATAACATATATGCGCATATGCAATTATACTAGTCACAAATTCAATAAACTTCTTACATTCAACATTGATCGTGAACTCAACGGCACCATTCGGAATGCTTGAATATTCGCAGCGATAAACATGTCGAAGTCGTGTAAAGAAATGATTTTCTGCAATGTGTATATATCATCGAATTCAGAAAATAATCTGTCGCTTTCAAAAAATCGTCTAATAACGTGAAGGTTCATGCCAAATAAATCCGCTCAAAAGAAAGCGTTTTGATCGCTTATGGAGAAACATTCAGTATTTGCTAAGAATTACGAAAACAGAAAGCACGAAAGCACGATTCAGACAGTCATTGACGCTCTCTCCTACAACACCTGAAACTTATATTAGAGAAACATTCAAAGCTCGCCCCGAAGAAAAATCCTCGACGTAACAAATTTAAGCTACGTAGCAGGACCAAAAAGTGGATGAAACAAAGAGCAGTAGCGTGGGAGTTTCACAAGGCTACCAACACAGCTGATTCTTGGGCACAATTTACACGAATGAGAAACAAAGTTATCAGCTAAATTCGAGATGATAAACAAGAGTTCCAATCGCAATTGATTACTCAGATGCACCAGAATCCGAAGCTCTTGTATAGACTGGTAAACGATAGAACAAATATTAAACCAGGAGTCTTTGCCCTGAAAACTTCGTCCGGCTTCACAGAATCCGTTGAACAAACCGCTGATTTGTTAGCAGACTTTTATGCTGGAGGATTTGCACCGAAATCCGCAGAGCATGAACAGGAACCAAGCATTCGATATGATCGTTCCACTCTGAGTGAAATAATAATTACTCCGATGGTGGTTGCGCAGCACTTAAGAATGTTAAACGCAAAGAAATCTCCGGGACCAGACGAAATTTCACCGAAGCTCCTCAAAAGCTGTCATGCGCAGCTCTCGGGACCTTTATCTCGTCTGTTTAGCGAATTGCTTCAAGTCGGAATGGTACCAATTGATTGGAAGCTGGGAATAATTACACCAATTTACAAAAGTGGATGCCGTTCTGAAGTAAAAAATTACAGGCCTGTGACATTGCTGTCTTCGGTTTCGAAGGTTTTTGAGCGCATAATCACTGCAGAAGTAGTGCGCCACCTGGAATCGAACGGACTCTTGACAATTGCCCAGCACGGATTTCGCAGAAACCGCTCTTGTCTAACTAATTTGCTGACATGTTTGGACGACTGGACTAGTGTAGTGGACGCCGGAGGCAGTATTCATGCATGCTACTTAGACATTTCTAAAGCTTTTGACAGAGTTGATCACAACTTACTGCTGAACAAGCTAAAGAAACACGGTATTGCTGGAGGACTGTATGACTTGCTGCGAGACTATCTCAGCAAAAGACATATACGGGTTCGAGTTGACGGTATACTATCGAAGGAAATCGACGTCACTAGCGGTGTTCCACAGGGATCCGTGCTCGGACCGATACTGTTTCTGATCTATATGAATGACCTGCCAACACCACGCGGCAGTAAGATGGTTCTGTTCGCAGATGACATAAAAATATGGAAAAAAATCAGCACTGCCGAGGATTGCAGTGTGCTTCAAAGTGACTTGGATGCTGTGCAAATGTGGTTATCTGAAAATAACCTACCGCTAAACATGCAGAAGTCTCAAATCATGCACATTGGTCGTGTGCTAAGCTTTTCTCATTCATACAAGCTTGGCAACAATATCCTGGAGTACACCAAACAAGAAAAAGACCTGGGTGTCTGGATTTGCGGTAGCCTGAAAAATGGTCTACAATGCGAAGCCGTTTACAAACGCGCGTCTCGGATGCTCGGTGTGTTAAGGCGGATATTCGGACGTTTTTCCCAGAGATGTTTTTCTCTGATGATGAACAAGTACATACACCCGCTTACTGATTACGCTTCACAAGCCTGGACTCCATGGCTTCAAAAAGACATTTCACTATTGGATCGCATACACCACAGAGCCTCAAAGTTGGTCATTGGGCTCGAAAACCTACCATTCGCTGACCGGCTAAGTAAACGGAAGCTGACGACGTTTGCACAAAGGAGACTGCGAGCCGACCTCCTCCTCACATTCAAAATCCTTAACAGTGTTTCCCACCCTTTGGATATACTATTTCACCGACGAACATCCAGCAACAACCGCGGTCACAACTGCACGTTGGAAATACCCCACTCCAATCAGAACTGTCGCAGGTATTTTTATTCTGTGCGTATTTGTTTCGCTTGGAATTCCCTGCCAGCCGATTTGGTAAGCTCAAACACTTTTCCTATATTTAAATTAAAACTAGACGATTTCCTGAGAGCCAATCCAAATTATGCCCCGAACTATTTATAATCTATCGTTACCAGAATTATTTTGATTTTGACATTTTTCTACACACATATACACTTGTACCTATAGTTCAACTGCATGGTTATTGTAAAGTAATTGCTTTTTTCAACCATAAAATCTTGAATCTTGAATCTTGAATCCAATGCCAATTACCGGAGTTTAAATCCTAGTTTGTAGTTCATATATTGATTATGTGCATTTTGCATCACGGTTTGAGTAATGAACGAGATAAGCGGATGCGTGAAAAATCGGTTTGCGAATTTTAAATGTTGTATGGTATTTTTCGTTTTTATATTTGATATCCACATGAGTATTTAAACAGCAGTCATGTTCACCAAAAATTCACAGCGAAATTCCATACAATCGATCGCAAACATAATTAAAGTGACATATGTTTCTAACATGCTAGAACCGTGTGTTTTGATATCAAAAGCGCAATATAGACTCACCACCGCGGTCTATATATTTGATGACTTCAAACAAATAGAATCGGGTGATGATAGAACTCCTTGCATTTGTCGTTCAAAATACGGACGTTTTCATCAAACCCGAAGTAATCATCATACCATCGTCGTCTAAATAAAAGGATGCATAGATCTATATATTTTTATTGATCTTTATTTTGAATGTTTCGTTGTTATGAATATTGATTCAACTTGTTTGCATTTAAAATACTCATGCACCCAAAACAACATATTCAATTTTCAACCAAACTAATATTTAGATTACAATCTTGAAGAGTGAACATTTATCGTGGATAACGATTTCGTGTTTGAATTACAAATAAAAAATTAAACTCTTAACAATTATGAGTAGGACTTCATTATTGAAGTGTGGCAAATAAATAATTCGTCAAAAGAGATGGCACTATCCAGCTTGAAAATGAAGTATATATTCAAAAAATGTTCAAGTACTTTAGTTTATTAAACTATCATTTACGAAATTGCAAACAAATACACAACGATAAAAATCCATTGTTATTTCTGAGTTCAGAATTTGCTGGGAGTTGGACGTTTTCAAAGAAGTTGGGAACATTAGTATGAAGTTTTTGTGCGGTGGTAGGATTGTCTCACAGTCCGTTTTGTGTAATAGTCCTGAGGTCCAGTTGTTTCAGACACTCGATGTATGACAACTTTTGAGAATTGCGAATTGTGTTTTGAGATTCCTCCCACGTCATCAAAATCATTTAGTGCCTATTTTGTACATTAAAGGTAAACCTCTATTTCGAACGAAACCACAGGATGAGACATTTTTGATTGGTGAACCAGTTCATCTCTCCTGCGATTATTCAAATATCAAGGCAAATAATCCCATCAAAATTGAGTGGTTCAAATATCGGATTCCATTAACCAGTTCCGATTTAACAACAATCAATTCGGATGGAAAGGTTGGTTACATACATTAACTAATTTATGTAGACTCGAAAAATGTTTGGAGATGTTTAAGAGCAATGGAGTAGTCGGTTAGAACAGATTTCGGTAATGTTTTTTTTCTTACGAATAAGTAGCTTCTTCAGATCAATGTGATTAGTCAGAACAGACATCTCCATTATGTAGCACGTTCCATGTCCTGACTACCACTCTTGGTCTAAAGAAACATCTGTGCCACAAGTGTAAGGGTGCACAACAACTGCTCTAACCGATTGTTTTTCAAATAATGTCTTCATAATTTCGATTATATTATCATGATTACAAACATTGATGCCTCATTCACACACCATTTGATCAGAAATGTTTAAATAACGCGTAGAGAAAATACACATATTCATATGAATAAAAAGTGTTATCAATTTGAGAAATCTCGCCAAGATTGTTTTTGATATTTTCTCTTCTATTTCTATTATTTAATGAGTTTCCGTGATTTAGCATCAGATTTAAAAAACACACAAATCCTGTTCTCCTTTTGCTTAAGATGCTACCGCATTGGTTTTGCAACAAGTCTATTCTCTTATGATACGTATTTTCGTCCAGAAACTGCAGTTTATCGAAAAGACTCATTGCTAATTACAAGTTCACTGATTTAGTTAATGTTAGTGCTGGCTTAATTGCATGAGTCCAAACTGCGTCGAAGCTCAATTTACTTGCTATTCGAAGTAGATCGGCTGATTTTCACTGCAAATCTTCTGAAACTTAAGAAGAGGAATTTCGCAAAGACATAATACGCCAACCTATTCGTGAAAAAAAAACAAATTATCATATGACATCTGTTACAACCATCTTTTACGTGTTTTCTGAGCAGAGAATTACGTGATTCAGACTTAATTATAAATCATTAATTACAATGTATTTGAAGAAACATTTTATTTAACAGGTTAGCGAATTCTCGCGTGTCTAAAGGTCATCAATGAACTTCTCTACTATATTCTATAACAAAAAGACTTTGTCAAACACCTATAAATCGTTTGAAGTATGGAAAAAAACAAATTCATAATGATTTTCTTATCTTTTTGAAGTTTCGCGAGCTGCGAACCATATTAGAAGAGAAGCCGTTTATGATTCAATGTAAACTGTCCAACCGCTACAGATGCACGATACTGAACGCCAAGATCGCTTACAGTGGAGCCGTCCCATCGGTTATCCCCGCATCCAGATCAACCGTTTTTGCGTTGATATATGAAACGAAACTTTCCGTTCGACTTAATTGTCGTTGAAGATGAACTGGCTATTTAAAGTCTATTTTTGAATCAATCAATTTGGATTGGAGTATTTGCCACAATATTTGCGTAATCGCAGGAGAGATGAATTGGTTTACCAATCATAAATGTCTCATTCTGCGGTTTCGCCAGAAATATATGTTTACCTTTATTGTACAAAATACACGCCGTATTATTTCGATGACAAGAAAGGAATCTCAAAACACATCATCATCACTATTACATCATTCAGTATTACAAAACTGCTTTAATTTCTTTCCGTCAGGTTAAGTTTTACTTCTTTCAATTAATGAGACTCTCAACATTCGTTGTGTTTTATGTCAATGGAGTACCAGAATTTGTTCGATGTACCATTTCGTTATTTGGACGACATGGCGTTGCATCTGGAGCCCTGTCTTGATAAGATTAACAGTTTGTGTGATTGGATATGCTCCAGTTTGAAAACATCACTTTAAAGAAGCTATGTGTCCGACTTTACTCACAAAAGAGGATCAGAGCTACCGTCCGTTCTGGATTTAATCCTTAATTCCGAGGCGACCGCAGTAAAAGGTGTTGACTTCATTGCCCATCTCGGTCGAAGTAATCGTCTTGTGTTAAGTTGTGAATAAGAATGCAGCGCTAGACGAGTATGTGAGTCCGCAAAACTATTCAGAAGGATCGACTACGTGAGTTTACGTGACGCGCTTGGGTTAGTAAATTGGCGGGTACTTGATTATCACAACACGGAAACACATTACAACGTAATCAGAGAAAGAGTTCAGTCAAACATATATCAAAATTTGCGATTTGGTAATGAACGAAGGTTGAGCGACTTTCGCTTTATCTTCGTATTCGCACGAAAAAATGGATCGGGCAAAGGAACTCTGCTTGATTTCAACACATAAATACCAAGACGTGGCAATAATTGTACGAAATGCGCAACAAAGTAAACACTCTCATCAAAGAAGTCAAGCAAAATTAACATCGCTGTGTAACTTGGAAAATGGAAGGAAATCCTAAATTGCTTTATGGGTTTGTCAATGCTCGATCATGCGTGAAACCAGGGGTGTTTCCTGTTCTTACTGACGAGGGATTAACAGTCTCAGCAAACGAAATAGCTGATGCTCTCGCTTAATTTTATGCTGAAGTATTTGGTCCGTTAGCGATTCGATCGACTGAAGAATTACCGCCATCAACAGTGACGCAACAGCTGACTGAGATCGATATTAATCCGGTGATTTTTCAACGACATTTGTGTCGAATGAACCCTAGAAAATCCCTTGGAGCGGAAGGGATCACTCCGACTATACTAAAATCCTGTCATCAGCAGCTGTGTGAACCTTTGTGTGAATTGTTCAAACATTCTCTCATTGAAGGAGTGGTGACAACAGAGTGGAAGACAGGGGTAATTTCACCTATCTACAAAGGCGTTGGACGTTCAGATCCGGTAAACTACAGTCCTGTCACCCTAATTCCTGTGATATCCAAAGTTCTAGAGCGGATAGTGACAGAAAATGTAGTTCATCACCTGGAATCACAAAATATGCTATCTGTAGCGCAGCATGGTTTTCGTAAATATCGCTCATGCTTGACAAACCCGTTGATAGTTTTAAATGACTGGACCCAAGCGGTTGACGGTGAAGCTAGCATCCACGCTTGTTGTCTGGACATGTCTAAAGTTTTCGATCGAGTTGATCACTTTCGACTATTACAAAAGCTGCAGCAAATGGGAATTAGCGGAGAGCTACTCATATGGCTCGAAAGTTACCTCAGTAGGCGTAAGGCGATCGTTCGAATCAAAGGGGTAATATCACAGGCTATTGAGGCCTCTAGTGGCATACAGCAAGGTTCAGTCCTCGCGCCAGTACTTTTCTTGGCTAACATCAACGACTTACCAGAGACGCGCGCATGCAAGGTGATTCTTATTGCTGATGACATTAAAATTTGGACCCGGATAAAAACCATTGCGGACTGTGTAAAGCTGCAACGTGATCTAGATGCTCTACACGAATGGTCGGTACGGAATAATTTGCCATTCAATATCCAAAAATGCAAGGTGTTGCAAATTGGTGAGCCATTTTGAGCTGGACAAAATTGAAAAGGGATCTTGGAGTCTGGGTATGCGGCAGCCTGAAGAACAGCCTGCATTGTGAGGTTATCTACAAGCGTGCTTTCAAGCTTCTAGGTATGCTGCGACGCACCTCCAAAACTTTCTTGCCTGGAACTTTGCCCACCATCATGAACGCCTATATAATTCCAACCATGGAACATGCATCAAAAGCTTGGACTCCGTGGTTAAAAAAGTATATAATATTGCTTGACAGAATATACCATTGTGCAACCAAACTCGTAAGAGGTACTCGTAAACTAGCGTACGAGGAACGATTGCAAAAACTGAGGCTCCACACTCCCCTCCAAAGAAGCCTTCGAAGCGATGTGAACTAACACATGAAATATTAAAAACCCCACACCATCTCTTAAAACATTAATTCGAATACCGTGATTCACGTCATACACGCAGCCACTCAGCGACACTGCAAATTCCCCACTCTTGTATCAGCAGTCGCCGATATTTCTTTATTGTGTGCGTTTCTGTTTCCTTCGGAATCCCCTCCCTGAAACGCTTGTCATCTCTCTCAGCATCGAAACGTTCATTCGAAATTTGGATACTTATTTGTTGCTAAATGATTTGACGACACCTGCGCATTGACTCATGGTAACTATACAACTTGACTATACTTTACATTACATGTTTATTTCATACCCAATTCCTGAACGTATATTTAATATGATATGTTAATTCTGAAGCTATGAGCTTTTTGTGACCAAAAATTCTTGAATCTTCAATCTTGAAAAAGAAGGCGAATTTCAGGATATTTCACAAGTGTAATGGAGAAGGATTTACACGAGTTGTTTGAAATTGATGGCTAGCTTGTCTAAATTGCCTGGCTTGCCGAAATTCCTCCACGTGGTCCTAGCAGGGTGAGCTCGGTTCTCAGAGCTCAGCGAACGTTTCGGCGGTGGTGTCTCACTGTGTGATGGGTTTTTGTCTGGCAAGCGTTTTCCCTATGAAAAGCCACAAAAATCCAACGATGTCATCACGACGCGGCGGATGAGACTCGGCGCTTCGAAAGCCACTGTCCCTTATCCTATCCAAGGACATTGTATGGTGCACAGGCAAAACCGAAGTCACAAACCTATAAACGGGGTTCGCGGGCTTCGAACTGGAAATTCTCAAAAAAGGCGTATTAACCGCTTTGTCGGTCACCGGGTACCGATCGGTGTCAACCTCTCTCGCTCCACCGCCTTGTGGGTAAAGCCATCGAGCTAAAAGCTCGGGATGGGACCCCCTAAACGAAATCTTCCCTACTTCGGTATACGCAACCGGGTATTATCATGCCTACGTTCAACGATGAAGATCATGACAACGCCGCATGCTATCAATACGGATACTACATTCAAAAGCTATTCTTCACACTCCACTTCGCAAGCACACATTATCCCCTTACCCTCTCTTCCTGATGCGCTTCAGAGCATCAATGCTGGACGCATCCCGTCGCAGCCAACTGTCCTTAGACAGGTATCGATACGTAGCGCTCTCCTCTTACCGCGCTTCCCAATTATGCTTGCGTCGTTCAATGTCCGCACCCTGAAATAACCAGAAAAACAGCTTGGACTAGCCCGTTCTTTAGAAACACTAGGTATCGACATATGTTGCCTATCGGAAAGCCGCCATCGCGACACGGATTCGCCATTGCAACTGAATTCTCCCATGCCACTTGAGAGGAGTTTCTACCTACGTGTTTCCGGTGATCCCGTTGCTTCCTCAGTCGGCCTAGCAGGTGTTGGAATTATTCTTAATAAGAGAGCGGGAAACTCCTTCCTGGATTAGATACCCGTTAATAGCAGACTGTGCACAGCGAGATTTTAGGGTTACAGCAGAGTAAACAAGCATAGGGACGAGACACGTACCTTGTTCGTGATTTTGGCTTACGTACCAGAGAACTGTGGGGCAGATGAGGTGAAGGACGAATTCTACGAAGAACTTCGTTCTCTTTCAACGAAAGCACGCAAAGGCTATACATTAGTGCTTGTCGGCGATCTCATTTCCCGAGTTGGATGTATAGCGCACTCTGAGCGCTTCCTTGAAGGAAAGTATGGGATGTCAGATGACCGTAGAGACAATGAAGGGAGTTTGTTGTCCTTTCTGTGACGATCACCGCCTCTTCTCGTTTCCAAAAATTCTAGACATTCCAAGCGCCATCTATCCACCTGGCGATCCCCATCACAACGTACTTGGGCGCAGCTAGACTACATCGCGACAAGCTACATGTGGCGAGGTATTGTCAAAAACTGCAGATTATAGTAGAGCACCAGTGTAGATTCTGACCACGCTTTAGTTTTCGGAACAATCAACCTTCAATTCGGAGGCAAACACAAACAATAGCGTTTAAACCAGACACGAACGCTTTATTGCTGCCTGATACAAAAGCTAGATTCAGGAATACCCTATTGGTTTACCTTCCCAAAGATCGGTCGGTCGAGCTTGATCGTCGTTGGCACTACTTTAAGCAAGCACTCGATGACTCTGCTACGGAATGCTGGAAAGACTCTCGTCAGCCGCCAAACCGCTGGGTCTTTGCTGAGTCCCTCATGTTACTCCAACAGCGCCGTGCCATACCGAGTGGTTTAGAGTATGAGGACGATCAAATGTGTCTTAGACTCTAAATCGAAGATATTCTGAGACGTGACCGTGAGTCTTGGTGGAAAGAACGCGCTCCGGAAATGGAAAGAGCGTCAGCCATGAGCAACATGAGCAGACTTTACCAACTGATTCGTGTCTGTGGCTCTAAGCCACAAGGTCTTAGTAAAACCATCCTCGAGGATGATGGCTCGCGCACAACGAGCTTTCACAGACGTTTAGAAATATGCAGAGAATATTTCTCTCGGCAGTTCAATCAGCACCGTCCCTCAGACACCGCCGATATCCCTGAATCTACTTTGCAGTGGTCCGTGTCGCTAGCGCCGTCCAGTGTCGAAGAAATACTGAGAGAGATCTAACTACTAAAGCGACACAATGCGCCGGACATAGACGAGCTCCACCTGGTATTCTTCAAAAAAGGAGGCGAGGCAGTCGTAGCAGAACTGCGCGCGAAGCTGTTGTTATTCAAATGTTTGAATGGCTACTAAGCTAACCTGCCTCGGGTTAAAAATCGCTACTTAATACCCACCCAATCAGAAGGATCGCGAAGCGAATTATGCAACCTATCGCGGAATTGCGCTTAGTCTTCTAATTCCAGTGGTAGTTTTAAGATATGTGGTCGACCATCCTCCTTCGCCTACTGACCACCCCTATCGGTGAGGGCACCTTCTCGCATAGATTGACTGGCTTCCGACAGGGCGCAATGAATATGTAGCCAATGTCCGTCTGCGCTGTTGCTGGAACCCCGTACAAATGTATCAGACGAACTACCAATGTGGTGTTTCTGGAGTCATACCCTCTTTGATCGCGGTTAAAATCCGCCCTATGAACTGATTACTTCGCAATTGAATCCCTCAAGTACTTTACTTACTTCGATAATGCCTGAAGGATCTATACACACACTCGATAGGGATGGTGATGGCGTAAACAATGCCTTTTTAATTGCCATTCCGCACCAGAACGGTGTAAGACAAGCATTTCTAATTCCCCGTTTCTTGTTCAATTTCGCCATCGAGGACGTCCGTCCGATTGCTCTCAGTAGCTCCTCCACGGGTGGCGTTGAGCTTCCTTAGGTAAGCAGTTATAACTTACTAGGGTGATATATCGCCTTATTGGGACCAAGACCAAACATTTATCCAACAAGCTTTGGATATAGTGGCAATGAAGGTAACTTAGTATGTGCTGTTTTTTTCCACGAGCGAGAGTAAAGTGCTCCTTCAGGACTGGTCTGGTGAACTGCCAGATTTTGCTAAAAATGATATGGTTCTAGATGATGTTGAGCAGTTGAAATACCTAGGAAATCTGGTGGTTGCTGAGGATCTGATAAGAGGAAGATCACGTCCAAAATTGCTGAGGCCAGACTGGCATTTGCTGACGGAATTGCCGCTGGAATGAGACGTGAATGTTAATATCTTTGGCATTAGAGGAAGGATATATTCCACCTGGTAAGGTACAATTAAGGCTATACGGAAGTCATGTTTGTCATTCGCTCAGAAAATATTAGTATAAGATGATATATCAGAAGATTATATGTAATAGATATATATATATAATATATATAGTCTGATATATCTTCCTTTATACAGCTCTGAGCGAACGTCCACCATTCACTTCCCTATAGCAATACTGTCCTTACCGAGGTGAAAGGGTAAGGGTGAGGGTGGGGTAAGGGAAGGGAAATTTTTCTATTAGGCCATACATGTTGTGAAATGGTTCATATAATCAATTAACTGTTCCATTATTGAGCGGGCACTCACCTAGGACACGTGGAGCGCATTGAAGTAAAGAAGTGTAGGGTTTTGAAGGAGGATAGTAATAGGGCTGTTTGGGATAAGAGGGACTTTGCGGTGGGATAAGTGGATTAAGTGGGCCAGGGATAACCGGGAACCGTCTATGTACGGGGTGGTAATTATATAAGCCATAAGATGGATTATTCCCATCAAAATTTCGCCTGACCGTATGGTTCCTTTTGATGCGCGGTCCATCAAGTAGCATGGGTGAATTTAATTCTGAGACAGGCAGCACGACGTTTTTTGTGCTTTCATTATAGCTCGAGCTGAGGGCAGCAAACCTGCGGTGGCGGTTTCATTAAGGACACCTGACTATTATGGTCAGGCGTTAACATTGCGTCAATTTGATTTAGCTGTTGGGGTGGTGGTACATGAAATAGTGATGACATCAGAAATATGTGTTTCAGGTGCAGTAGCTGATGCGCAATTATCGACAACATCCAAGTCTATGAGGTTGGCGATATCAGTTGAGTGTTTCACAACTTTGGAATACTTGCGAAGGCACTTCCGTTGTAGAGGTGTGTTGTCAGGCTTGATTAACACATTAGAGATTTGTGAATTTCTGTCAGCCACGTTTAGAAAAATAAGATCTTTGGCACGGCTTCGACGGTGCTCAATTGCTGAGGTAAGCGACTCCATAAATCGACATGTACGGTAAAGTAAATCAGAGTCTAATACACAACTAAGGTCAAGTAGAATGGTAAGAGGCTATAAGATGTTGCAAATGTTCGAATCCGTGGAAAGCTTAGCCGTGAGGGAATCAATCTCTTTTTCTTGATTTTGTACCGTGGACAGAAGCTTAGACATATTTTCGTCCAGAACAACCGGTCATTTTCTAATTGAGATGTAATAGGGTATGCTGTTCTTGACGAATTCGAATGTTTGTAATGCGACATAATGATCCGAAATGAAATACCTAAAGTGTGATAACGAGAATAATGACTTGCCGAATTTCGAACACCCGCTTTTTCAATTTAAATAATTTTTTTATAATAATGATTCAAGCCTGGTATCAACGTCGCACACATGTTTCCAGTAAGATTGAAGAGGCAAATTTCACTTATATTCTTTTATTTTAATTTATATAACGACCAGCAAGTTTCGTTATTATCATAAAAAGCACCATTTGATCTCACGCAAGACAAGAATGGAAACTGTTTGATTGTCGTTAGCGCAAATTGCTGCTGTGAATAATAAAAAATACAAATATGGTCTCGGAAATTGACCCAGCGATGGGGTCAATTGCGACAACCGGTCCATTTCCAAAGATTACTAAAATTTCTTTTTGCAGAGTTTGAAGGAATGTTTATTATTCCGCGTCAATCACGACAAAGCACTGTTATTTTTTTAATTTCCATCAATTTGTTCACATGAGGATTGG
The DNA here is from genome assembly GCA_013407085.1 of Atriophallophorus winterbourni. Classification (NCBI taxonomy): domain Eukaryota; kingdom Metazoa; phylum Platyhelminthes; class Trematoda; order Plagiorchiida; family Microphallidae; genus Atriophallophorus; species Atriophallophorus winterbourni. Next base: position 19,386 of record JACCGJ010012041.1, read on the forward strand.
AAAATTTCATAGCAATACCACAGGTAACTCTTCGCGTTTCCCACCCATCTGCAAAATCGTCTCCATTCATCCTGCAGATATTGCTTAGCTACGAAAATGTAGGCGTTCAATGCGTGCAATAAAAGGAGACATGTTGACAGCTTTCAAACAGAGAGTTAAACAAATGCGAAATGAAGTTTTGTTCTCTGCGCCGTTACCATGCCATTTGTTGTGTTAGTCAATTTACTGTCAACGGGTTCACTTAAGCCGTCACAATCTTCGGTTCGTTTGATCGACCTTGACTTATTGCAAATGATTTTGTCCGAAAGAATTTGTCGCTCCGAACGTTCTGTAGTATATTTTTCAAAACCTGAATTATTGCGGTTCTGCTATTGTTGTTTGCTTTCTTGTGGATGTTACAGCTCATGAGTGGTGTATTAGGATTAAAATCTGCAATATTCCAATACATCAACTTCATTGGTATGCAGAATCACAAATTCCGTATATGATCGGAGTGTATTTGTTCAATGAAAGACATATGGAGGATCCTCCGATAGCACTATATTGGAGTATAACATAATAGATTGTTAATACCATGTACAATTTCAGCTTCTGAAAGTATATCATGCGGACACGCTTCAAACGTAGGAATTTATAAATGCTCCAGAAATGAGGGTAACGATCAGCTGATGTAACTAAATTCATGTTAATCGGTTTGGGTTAGAAACTATTCAAGGCCTGAAGGATGAGAAAGTTGAGATTGAAAAATATATATTGTGGTAGACGGATTGCTACTTAAAGACATTTCTTGTTTGGGCGAATATCATTGATCTGTCTAAGTTCCTCTGGCATAAAGGAACTTTACATAAAGACTGCTATAAGTCATTATCATTTTAGTTCAGTTCATCTGTCAAACAACTGTGAATGGCTGATTAGGCAATCGAGCTTCCAGAATTTCTGTCGTCAAAAAGATTCAAAGGACGCCCATCGCGTTTAAATTTGGTATGCTCGTCGTATGCGATGATATGTCAGTTTTTTTCCAGGCCGTAATTCAGTCTGGGTAAAACGGAAAATGTTTCCTTTCACAAATCCGGCGAGAGGTTAGCTATGGAAAATGTCTGCGTAATTTCATACATGACATTTAAAATAAGGCATTATATATAATTGGATGTGTTGCTTTTTATATGTCGTAGTTAAACTGTACAAATTCAAAATGAAAATCATTTTCATGTTTATTATATCGAGAAGCGACCTGAATATTCATTGAGAGCAGTCAGGGAAAAGCTGATGCCACGAGTCATCCAAACCCCTTTTGAAAGCACCTACTGATATGCAAGTGATTAGTTCCTGAGGCAGAGTTTCCAGTAGATTGACACACGTTCACTGAAGTTTTGCCCAAGATTAAGACGATTGTGATTTTTCGCGTGCTTCCGTGTATATGAAGGTTTTATCTCCTTAAAAAACAGGTTTTAAAATCTTCGTCGCCGAAAACGTTTGGGAATTTGAAGGGTTTTATTAGGTCACTCAGTAGACGCAGAAGACAGAAGAGGCTTAAAGAAATCAGACTTTCTTTGTAGGATTTTGCCCATATGACTTTAACCATATCGGTAGGCAGACGTTTGACCCTCTCTAGTATTAATATGTCTCTTTGGAATAAAGTGCCCTAGGATTGCACGTAATATTCTAAATTCAGCTATATATAATGGGCTAAACACTTTTGGCGTTCTACATGTCTGAACAGATTTGAGCCTAAAGTGTTATACTCTAGCTCGTTGTGCAGAGGAGGCACATCGCGCAGCTCATTTGAAACCTGCAGTTACGACAAAACCTAAATCCTAAAACGTTCGAGAATATTTGAAATCGATCTTACCGCTAGTTGCAGTTACTCTGATTTTATCGAGTGCTGCAGACAACAGAAGACATTTACTATAATTCAGAGGACGATTACAATCATGTAAATTTTCAATGACGTTCGAAATATCTCTCAACAGATCATCGTGATCACAGGATACGGTGAATTCGACATCAGTAGCAAACATGTAGCAGGGACATGAGAACAGCGACGCCATATCATGGATCAATATCAGGAAGATTATTGTGCTTAGTAGTGAACCTTAAAGAAGCCCATCAGTAGATTTTGCGAAATCAGAGGACCTGTAAGGATCTGTCGTGAATAAAAATGCTCATTTTAATTCATTTCCATCCCACACACACTAAAAAGCAAAACCTGAGTGAATAACCGATTTTTGCAAACTTTGTTTTTATTGAGTAGTTTACTCGATTGGATTCAAAAAGCTCTCAACATATTTCCATGCAAATCAAATTAGCTTCCTGATTGCTCGCATTTGAAATCGAATATGTTTGTCGAGATTTTTCTCAAAAAAACTCCATATCCGGTGAATTGATTATGCATAACTACTCACAATAATAATGATGTTAACAAAGCATTATTGCGCTATTGTGAAACATCAAATAGCGCTAGAATGTAAGCATATACTTACCCTGAATTATATGATTAAATTTTAATTCGCATGATGTATTTTAAATATTATATAAAATTCATAAATAATTTTCATGTTTTCACCTACGGAGGACCCCTGGGTTGACCGGTGTTTAAGAATTTCATGCAATAGATTTCTCGAACGTACGAATGCTGTTTTCGCAAGCGGAATTATCTTCCAATCATTATGGAATTCCGCGCTCACTAATTGTATTAACGACTTTCGTACGTATGCATTCCCGACATCATGGGTTTGTTAATTCCATCAATACAGGCTGTGTTGGTTTGGTGCAAAAGTTTGCGGATTGAATTCGCCACCTTCCCATTGCACTCATTAAGCGTTCTCTGAACAAGATCGCCTTAATCACAATCGCAATGACTAGCACCACCGCAATGCAGATAGCTGCGATGGGCCCTGGTCCAAGTCCAGGGATGTCAACCGTTCGCGTTTGGGATTTTGCTCCAATGCCTCCCTAGATTTGTAATTTTAAGTGGAATTCATAAAACAAGTCTGGGAAAATAATGTTGCATATTGTAATACCATTCCTATTTCAATGTTATTTAAAATGTGACCCAGCATATATGTACTGGCATTCATCGCCTGGTGATGGCAAACGGCAAGAAACCGGTAGTGCTTTGTAAGTGCAGGGTGCATCAAGAGAACAGTACATTAGCTCTATGCGCCTCGCACTGTTGACTTCGAATACATCTTTGCTCAACACTTGGTAGCTTTTTAGCACCACAATCAAATGATTTTTAAATCTCC
>JACCGJ010012046.1:0-23719 GCA_013407085.1 Atriophallophorus winterbourni
CACCAACTTTTACTGTCGGATCTCAAGCTGGCAACCATTTTACGTTTAATAAGCCCTCGTGACGTATCATGAACGCTATCAACAGCACAACCGACGTTTAGTCTTTTTCATGTGTTGTAAAACGCTGAAAATTGCATACTGCGATTGGGAATTATAATAAGCTAAGTAATTGCGGTCCTATGTATTTGGCTGACGGGTGGCTCATTAATTAAGCGATTAGCTGCTCCGGCGAATCTTTGAGATTCATGCTAAAATTGCAGCTTCCAGATGTGATACGAATCAGACTGCACAGTTTTCCAAAGTTTCCTGTGTTCCCTTCAGTTTCCATGTCAAATGCCGTCTCCGTCAATTATTTCTGTTGCTCCCTACGAGTGGATCATGTAGCGGTTCTTTTAAGAAGGCGTTAATTTTAAGCAGCATTCAGTTCCGCATTACTCGCTTGTACGCACAGCTGAATGGTCTTGAGTGATGATCAAGTTTTACTAGTTGAGATAATCGGTGCCTCCGTTTCTAATGCTGCGGTCTGATAGCGATCTTCACCCTGGACCACTGTCGCTCAATTTGGCCATCACTCCCACCCCACTGCTCGGAAATATCCTCTATAGGCTTCTTTCGTTCTTGGTTTTCTATGGCTGCCAAATTTACAAGGCTCTTCCGGGTTTTTTTGCCGGTTCAGCACTCGAAGCCGGCGCTGTGCACAATCAAGTGTGTGATAAGTGTACTACGCTATTGCCTACACTACTGCACTGAAGACATCCATCGGATACGCATTAGAATGTAAAGAATCTGTTTCGTTTTTCTCTCATTATTTGAGTACTATTTAACCACGTGTTTCATGGGGTAGTTATAGGCTGCGAACTCAACTAAGCGTTCACCGTTCTCGCAGCGTTGTCCTAAATCAAATCTGTTCAAATTTCAGTTTTTGCAGCATCTGCTGATTTAGTGCGTGCATTCCAGTTGCCGGCTAAATCCAATATGTCATTTCCAGTAACTCTATCAACAAGGGGAAAATGTTGGTTATAAAAATTGTTTTAGTTGGCAGACGGCACAGGGACATACACGGAAATAATAGTGCTTTTGGAATGGTGCCCCCTTTGGGCGGACCGATGCAATTCTAGGGACCGTGGCGTCTATTATATGATTGTTTGCTTTGCGTGATTCGTGAAAGCTACCGTTACTCCATGATGATTAGATCAATTTTATGCCCATTGTATAGGAGCCAATATGTAGAATTGACTCAGCGGTCGTTGGTCTGTTTGATCCATGCCTAGGTAGGTATACCTCAGAAAGACATGCAACGTCTACCCGGTAGTTTAGTAAAAGGCGCAGAGTAATAGCTTGACTACCTACATCCAGCATTGTTCCCAGGTCCATCCTCCTACACAAAATTCTTTTAGTACATTTATAACCCAGTTTGCATGCTTTTCATCCCTGTCGCTGGGAAAGTAGAGGAAACGCTTTGGCAGAGAGTCAAAAGTTTCTTTGGAATAGTATACAAGTTCTGTCCCAAACACAACTTGGTGATCGTTCTTGTCCTCCTCTCTCGCCTTCGCACTCCCAAGTGCAAACTATAAGGCAGCGTGGAGTAGAGGTCACGTAGAACTAACTATCTACCGACGGAACTTTGCTCCGAATTATTTCATCATGATTTTCTCCCAAAATCTTTCCCACAATTATGGTACGGATCGAGTGTGTGAAATCAGGGTTTTCTTTCCATTCGATGGGTAAGCATCAGTAACTGTGAGCTCTGGCTATCCAGAGCAAACTCATTTTGAGGCACCAGTTACTCGGCAATCTTTTAAAAGCCATTCTTTGAAATTGGGATCTACATCTGACTGTTTGGGGTTGTTTGAGACGAATGTTATCGACAATAGTGGCTCATTCTTATTACCACACCTATCTGCGAGAACCTTGGAACAAACATGTGCGTTCCCGGGTGGAGGGATTTTTTATGCGTCTGGTCAGCAGCGACAGAAATGTTATCTATTATTCTTGATATTCTTCGTTTGTTAGTTCATATAAGTGGGTTCGAAGTTTATGAAGTAAATATGAATCGTGCTTGTTCGGTCAAACAGTAGTCATCCGACATCCTGGGATTTTCTCGTTGGTTGTTATTTGTTACTGTATAAATTAATTCGTCCTGATAATCACTTCATCCTTTATCTCGATTTGTCCCGGCTGACTATTGTATTAACCTTGACCTTGCCGTTTAAACAGAAAAAGATTCGTCCTGTATCTCGCAATCTGCTTCAACAGTTAGCGAATAGCTGTGGCGGTGATCTGCGTGCTGCCATAAATCAATTGCAATTCTTGGCCAACACTGGAGGTGTGTTGTTTTATAATTTCGATGCAGCTCAGCTGGGCTACTATTGATTGAATATCGCTTTCTGTTTTCACCCTCGTTTAACGCAATGGACTCACTTGATACCATCTGGAGTCCCAGTCTTTGTATTCATGGCGGCTCATCTTGTTAATAGACGGGTGTGTTTAATCTGATAACTCACTGTTTACTCCAAGAATCGTGTACAACCAGAGTCCACGTTTGTGCTCTGTCGTCAAACGCCACGGAGCCCTCCTGTTCAGCACTACTCGTTGATTCTCCCTTTGGTTTCATATGTTATTCGTTTCCTTGAATAATCCTCCGAACCTGAATGATTGTGATCACATCTGTCCGTTTGCTTACCATGTATAATTTGTAAATTGCTATCGAAGCGGGCCATAACTTTTGTTGTGTGGCTATGGGTCGTATGTGCTTGTCTGTTCACGTTTTAGCTGCTTGTGCTAACTGTCTTCGGGATAGCATAATAACTCCTTTTCAATGGAGTGCGTGCGTTTGATGTATTAGTAGTATACTCCACGATTCTTCCACAATGAATTAGTCAAATCTCAACCTTTACTTTTTGCTCGATTGAAACCTATTTTATTTTTGTCATCTAGAACGTCACTATGTCGAAGTTCCTTCACCACATACGCCCTAGGATAACTTTGTTAAATGGATGTTATCACTGAAGAAACATTTATCTTCATGATATTTTGTGTTATGTTTCGTGATTGTGTACCTGTTTTTATTAAACAATAACGCAGACTTGATACTGCACATATGTTCCTAAATGTAAACACTCAATGAATTGCTAAATCTTTGTGCGTTTGAGTTTCAGGTGATCCGAAAACTGACCTTGATAAAGGTCGAGATATTGGCATTGTCATTTTTCGTGCTCTTGGAAAATTATTTTACAACAAACGTGAGTTTATGCCTATTAATACGATCAACCCAATTGTGTTTACCATTTTGCAAGTTTTTTCCCAGATGGCACCATACCTTCAGCCCCGAACGGCGTTTAGGTACCGCCTCAATTAACCATAATTCTAAATGTAACATATTCAATTAATGATTTGTGAATCGAAATCTCAATAGCCAGTAGAATACGACAGCCTTCGGTTTTACCGTAAGATGCTATACAACTATTGGCCAGCTAATGGTTACCGAGCTTTAGAACCTTTGGTTATTAGGCTAGCTGGCACCACCGTTTGAACTTCTTTCAAAGGCAAGCTCGGTAAATACCAGAACTATTAATATTCTCCTGGTATGAAGTCGCTCGGGATTTCAATTACATTGGTGTTATCGCACTGAATTGTTTCCGGTGGTTGCAACACGTTTTAAGTCTACTTTCCGATCGAGTACTGTACAAATCCGTGTAAGCTCAGCCTCTTAACATTTGGTAAGAAAAACACTCGCCGAGCAACCAAGACTTCAATAAATTGGCTTATTGTTGACCCGTCCGATAGAGGTGTTCAATGTAACCGGGACAAGAGATTGCTGTCCGTACCAGCACGCGGGTGAAATGAATGCGTCCATAACTATTTAACATTTTATCAATGTCGTGTGTGTCGCAAAGATTTTTCTTATCAAGGCCGTCAGGACATCTGCTATCACGAACGGAGGACAAAGGACAAGTGCGCCGAATGCTAGGCTTTCGCCATTGTTTTCTAATCATGCCTATTTCTACTACGGTTTTTTGAACATGTTTATTTTTCCCCTGATTCTTCTGTCATGTTGATTAAATTTGCTTTTTGCTGTTCTGTGACTACGGTGACTTCGAATGTGGCGTACTGCCGTTGGTTTTGAACACTTGCTCTATGTGTCTGCATTGGTGCTTTATCGATGGAATAACGTGTTTTCATTTGCACCCGATAACGCTGTCCCGACCATGTTCACTCGTGTGAGTTTTTATGGTTCCACACGTGCACTTTGCGCTTTGGTTCAGTTTTTCGTCATTCGTTGCATGCATTCTGTGTTCATGTTCAACATTCGTAGTAGCTAGCTAGATCATTGTTATCTGAAAGCTAGTTGGGTGTTATGCTTGAAGGGCATGGTTGTCTATCCTGTGTCGATACCCATTTTACGGCTTGATTGGTTAATGCATTGAAGATTTTCTTAGCGCGATTCCTGAAACTTGTAACATCAAGAGCCGACAGTGTTTAAAGATGTGATTGAATTCTCTTGTTTTCTGTCGGTTCTTTTCTTTGCATTGCCCGTTTCGTTTTTGCTACTCTTAATTACTATAATAACGCATCAATTTCCTATAATGTTTGGTTTCCCTTGTATTCGATCATTAGGAGAGCCGTCTTCGGATAATTCTAAACCCCAAGGGACTGAATCTCAGCCCATTCCGCTGCCACCGCATTTACTCCAATGGCGAAGAGCTCCTTTGGCGTTTAATATCGAGGTAAGTCATGATATTCGCTCGAGATCAGATAATCGCTTCGCCATTCCAACTTGGGGCTTGATTTTCCTTAACTTTGCTTCCTTCCGCCTATCGTAAGGTACGTATATCTATATTTCGCTGTGTTCTCCATGAGTAAGGTTACGTAAGTGTATGTTAATCTTCAAATTGGAAAGACTTTATTCACGTTTTAACACATCCACCACGAAGAACTCATGTCGCGTCTTGAGGACTGTCGCTAGCGATAGACCAAACGTTCTCCGTTGGTGTGGTATCGTCATTGTCCATGCTGGTCTCGTTTTGTTAACAATTCGTGTATAGCCATAGACATTTTAGCAACCCCATCCCAGATACATTAACATGCCTGTGTCTTTTTCTTCGGTATTCTGACACAATTAAAACAGACGAAGATGCAAACTATAATCGATGTGACGCGAGTTTTCCCAGTGCGACCTCGTTTCCCAACTGTGTGATGTTCATTTAGTTCTCTAGTTACAGTTTTCCTTATATTACTAAATTTTCCTTGGCGTAATGTTTGTTTGTGTGTGTGCTACCTTGGCGCAAACCAAGGATCTTTTTAAACTGGGTCACTTCGTTGAATGCATGTATTGTTGCGTAACGATCTGGCCTTAGCGCTTCCCGTTATTCGTTGCACTCTCACTGCAGTTATCGCTTTGGTTCTGTCTACCCCAAAATATTAAATGTATAAAACAAATAAATTGTGCGGGGCGTGAAATATGCTGCCAATTGATAAGAATAATAGAGGGTTGATTGTTAACTGGAAAAAGAAAAATGTGTCGAAAAATTACAGTTGAGAGCACGGCCGATTAAAAAAAGATGCGCAAAAAGTTGAGTAATATTTTGAAAACGCATACTCTAACTTTGTTTGCAGTAAGTATGACTCGAGTAGCTTCGTGGCTTTGAACTATTTTGAGTACTTCAATCTGTTCTCTTTGTTATACAATTCTGCTTTGTCTGTTTGACATGACTGGTGATGTATTTGAAGCCCACCTTCGTCTACTCCCATTCTCCACAAGCATCTTTCAGTGTGTTATACCTATTTTATCTCACAGGATATGCTAGACCAATGCGGGATGAGTGGCGACACATTTATCCTCTGGCTGTACGAGAACTACCTAGACTTCACACCGAACATGACAGCTCTCCAATGGTGCAGTGATCGCTTCAGCCTGTCTGATTCTCACCTCACCGGTGGCATGAATTGGCGTTTGGGACTCGGCGCTGCATCAGATGTTGACGCTCCGTCAAGCAGGCATTACGGCGTGCAAACAGTGGCACGCAGTGTACTAATGGCACATGAAATACCCGGTACCACCACTGCCTCTCCCACCCCAGCCACATTTCGCAAGCCAAACTCATTTCGCCATTTCAACCCTCCCTCGAAGCATGATGCATGGAAGGTTGCGCAATCGCTGTGGGATGAAACGAACGAATACTGTCGCCGTGCTTGGCGTTCGTTTGGTACCACGGCGCAATTGCTTTCTGGGCATCGTCGCGTTTTACTCGACCTACTCCCCTCGGTAGCGTTGATGCCGTCTGTTGTTTCAAGCGAAGGTACAGTGGAATTTGTTCGTGCGGGCTCGCTGAATGACTTGTTATTTTAATGCATTAACTTCGCGACTGTGTCATCATTCCCACCGCATTTGTGCGGTGGATTGCATGCTTCGCAAATGTGCATCGTGATTTATATGGTCGAGATCACGACCTCTTGCTCTGTAACGACCTGCATTGTTGCTGCGCTATCGCGGTACTTGGATTGTTGTGTTAATTTTGTCGGGAATCGTTGGGACGCTGTCGTTTTTTGCGCTGTTGTATTCACTAAATTCACGAGCAAATAAAGTTGACGTCTTTCGTGTGTGAATCCACGTATTTATGTTCTTGCTCTGCATAACCACTGAAAATGCTTGGCCTCGATGTTTTACCATATCTCGTGGAGAAGTATTGTCGGACGTAAGGAAAAATCGGTGACAGATTCACTTCCAGTTAGGTGTGGTCCGCGCAACTGAAACCGGAAATAACCACCTACCACTGTGACTTATTAATCGAATTGAGAGCACACTTTGATATTAAATTCGTGTGCGCTTACAGTTTATGCCAAGGTTGTTTCACGCTTGACGCCACTATTTTTCTTCGCTCCAGCTGCGTTTCTGTCCAATTTTCGATTCATGACCCAAGCCACTGTGAATCCCTTGCCATCCAAACGACAAAAACTCGGGTCCGATCTCGAACAGGACGTTTGGATATGTCCTTTGGATGCGGTGGCTGAGGGGGAACAAATTTCGATCGAGGAGGAGTTATCAGATGATTCCGCAATCGATGATCGAGGGCGATAATTTTCCATTGTCCGAATATGTATTATAAAAAATTCCTACTATCTAATGTGTTTTCTACGTGAGGTGGTGTTTTCTGTGCGATACCAGGGTGGGGGGGGGTGGACCCGCTGCGGTTCCGCGAGGGTCGTGTGCGCCCGAAGCCAAGCGGACGGGTTCCTGTGAATGGGTGTACACGCCAAGCGCGGTTGTTGGTGCGAACACGGTGAGGAACGAGTCGCAACCGTGTGGGGGGGTTGGAATAAGCACTAGGTGAGTGGGTGCTAAAACTGTTCCGATGTTCTGTTTGTATATTGAGAAAATGGAAAAGTCATAACTGAGGCAGTATTTTGTAGCACCGCGTCCGTTCCTGAAGCTGTCATTTCGTAATGTCTTGAGGATGCACCAAGTTGCTTCTTCCATCCAGTGCGTCTAGTCATTGACTGGTGGTTTGATTGTTTTTTTTAACTTCTGTGAACATAGTGTGGCAGGTTAAGCAGTGACGACGCATTCTTCTTACAACGCGGTGTATCCATTTCAAATGAGCAAGCCGTCATATTTTATTCAGTCGATGATCTCGTGGTTCTAGCATCTGATGGTAAGCGGGATTCTACCACCAAATGCGAGCGTTTCTTCTTTGGTTATCAATTGTGAAGCCCCTTTACATATGATCGAAGAATGTGAGGTTACGCAACTGTAGAGCGACGTTGCACACAGCCACATTGGTCGTGAATCTTCTAGGCGATGCCATAAATTGCGGTGTTTAGCAAACGCTACCATTTTGTACATGTGAGATCTAATCCGCATTAGAAATACAACTGTCCAGATGAAAATCTATTAAACGATTCCATATTTTCCCTAATTTGTGATGAGAATACCCCGTGCGCCATATTACGAAGTCACTTTATGCCGAATTGGAACTAGAAAGTCGAATGACGGTTCCAGCAAACATACATGATGTCATGCGTTGATGACCGAAACGATGGAAACCAGTGTAGTCAGCTCAAACGTCCTAGTGTCCGTAAAACGGTGTGATAACACTTTCACAGTGGTTACTTAGATTCTTGTTTTTATGTTGTGCTGCGCAAACAGTTATTTTGTGCAGCCTACCATAGATGATAGCCTTTTGAGACTGAAAACCAGCACTTGTTCAGGAGCGTAGCTTACATGTTGATAAAACCGATTTATATGAATCCTCTTTTTATAGCAATGTTTCCGGCAAGAGCTTCTATTATAGTTCCTCCGGAAGAACGAGAGCAATACTTGAAACGAATCAAGGACGCTATCCGCTCCCATCCTGACTTTCCCAAAGAAGGTATAATTTTCAGGTTTGTTTCTGGTTCTACGGTTAATCATTTCCACAGAGATATTTTCGGCGTATTTCAAAATCCAAAGTTGACGCAGTTCCTTTTCACTGAGATACGTAGACTTGTTCAAGAACACATCGCGCCAACCACCAAGGTATGCGTTCTTTTTTATTCATCTGTTTATACTATTAAATAGATTGACGCTGTAGTGTGTCCAGATGCCCGAGGGTTCCTATTCGGACCCACCATGGCTGTATACCTGGACTGCGCTTTTGTACCGGCCAGAAAGGTTGGCAAACTGCCTGGGAAATGCCATCGAGTGTCATATACATTGGAGTATGGAACGGTTAGTCAAATTCGAATACAAATATCCTTCCTGTTCACTCAGCAATGCTTCTACTAAAGTTTTCTTTGCAGCATTATTTTTTGACGGTTGTCGTAATCCCTCAGGATGTCATTCCATCGTAGGAATGTTTATCCCTTTGCAACGCTGTGATGTTAGATCTGACATATCAAGCACTTCACCTAAGGGTACAGCATGTGACAGCCGATGGCGGTTCGTCGTAAAACTCAAGGATTCGTGATCCTGTTATCTGTAATGCGTCATTTGATTCTAGGTGTCGAATTTAACTCGCTTGATAGTGTGTAGTCTTGTGCTTCCAACAAGACTTCAATGTTCTGACCTCTTCGAAATCCCACATTAAATGACAATTTCAATTCGGAGGATTTGAACGAGCAATTCAATTCTGCTTCACTGGTACGATAAGATGTTACTTATTATTCCTATCGCGGATGAACAGAGTAACGAATACGGTAGTTCTCCCTAAAACTGTTTTTCATAATGTCTTCACTCTATTACAAGAGCGTCGCCTGCGATTGCTAGCGATAGAATAAAAACGGCCGTCACACATTTGATATGCTCTATCGGGAGTCGAACCATCTGTGTTGCAAATACCTCAGTACAAGAGATGTGAAAGCTCATGGCAGTGGCCCTATGGTTTAGAGAGAATTCAATGTTAGCCATTCACTTTAGAGGCCTCGTGTGTAGAGTGTCGTCCTATTGGGAATGAGTGGGTACTACCTTTGCTGTTGAGTCGAAATCATGCTGAAACCCCTCTAAACGGCACTGATCGACTGCTGAGAACGTTGTGAGAGAAAGGTTGTTATTCACGAAAATGTGTGGTCATGCCAGATGCCCTGTCTGCATTCCATCGGTGTAATCGGCTTAGGTAGAGAGAATTTCGTCAGTGTTACTACTTACCACATACCGCTTGGATCATCCAATCGATCTTGCTGTGCCTAAAGCCGAGGGGGGGGCAATAAGCATATTCTACTGTATACATGTTTTAGCTTTTTTGTGTGCCAGAATTGAGGGAAATTCATGCCATTATATCATCTTCTGATATTTCGATGTCGATGACAACCTTGGAACCGATATCGACTGCGCGATTGAAAAAGCTGGACGGTGTTTTGCATCCTTAGCGCAACCATGTATTGCAGAATATTTTACGCGCCAACATGAATAATGATAGTTCGGTTTTCCGTATCTGTTACTGGGGGGTGCCGATATTTGTGATTTTCAGCTAGTTGTTCATCTCTGACAGCTTATCATCGCTATTAGTATTTTGATAATGGGTTTAAAACTTATCCCACACTGCGTAACATTTGAAATTGATGCTTTTATCACCAATCAGTAAGATCATTCATTCTGATTCCGCTACCAGGAGATGCGGACTTCTACAACTCACAGAAAAGATCACTTGGTAAATTGTTCACAGTCCATGAATAAAGGTGGTTTATGTCGCTTCATGGGATGGATGCAAACCTGAATCTTTATTTCACATGGAGAAGTGAAATTAAATCCCCTAGATCATGGTGCGCATTGTGAAGTGATAAAAACGCTGCAAGCATTCTCCCAATTTTTCCCCAAAAAAATGTTTCGCTAAGTACAAGAAAGCGGTTGTTTATCTTAGACCTATCTAATCGGTAAATTATTTGCAGGTGTAGTTGATCGAAGCAGATGGAAACATTTTCCATGCGTCGCGCGTATTGATTGCTGCTTTTATTTATCCACCACGTCTCCATCGAATCGCTAGCTTTCTTGAGACGCAATGGGGGCACCTCTCTGATGGATTCTTCATTCAACTCCTAGATAGTGTGCTACCGTTATTACGGAATATGGTTCGAAGTTAAGAAATTCGGTTATTCCCGTCAATTGCTCGTGTGGCTTTACAAGCTAACATTACGGCATCTCGTATAAAGCCCGCTATTGTGCCTTGGACCTGCTAAATCCTATCGCTCAGACTTATGTAGAACGAGATGCACGGATGTGCAATACTTCTCTGATGTGCAGCTAACACCGCGCTAAATTGATTTGCCACCGGTAGTGAGCTGCATGCGGAAACACACTGGAGTCTCAATCCAATTTTTCCTTGCTCACATCTGTTTAGACCTGGACAACCTGACAGTATCTTATCCCACGTGCAGTCTATGACTGTGCTCACTTTGCCGGGATCCAGGCTCGTGCTTTTATACATATGCATGTAGAACGAGTTATTCGTAGACAGATCGGTGAGTGAACATTTCGGATGCACGTGCTCCGATGTAATGCTGTCTTTGATGATGATGATGATGATGATGATGAATGTACTCCCAGAATTTGGTGTAGAATATAGATCTGTCAGGTTATTGTAGTAATTGCTATTCAATACAGCAACTTGATGGTTACTATCGTCAGTTAATCCCCGTCATTACCAGCTTCCAGCCGCGCTGTTTTTCTTTCCATTTAGGCCACTGTGGAATTGCAAGAGAACGCTTTGAGACCGAACGAACAGGTTATTTTGATCGACGACTTGCTGGCCACCGGTGGAAGTTTGAAAGCTTGCGTGGATTTGATTCGTATGGCCAACGCCAATCCGGTTGCGGCGGTCACGGTGATGGAGTTGAACGGTCTCGGTGGACGAGCCCGTTTGGAGGGCGCAGAAATCCGTGTCTACTCAATGTTCAAATTCTGACCAAAATCACGGCTGATCAGATTCTTTGTGCACATTTGTTATTGACGTTCTCGTCCGCCTTGATATTTTGTTCTACTTTGAGTCTACTGACATCCTGACTATTGATCTGAACATTGTTCCGATGGTGCCTCATTTTGTTACGATCTCGTTTCTATTGTTTTGTTATAATTAATCAGTTTTCCGCCAGTTGGTTTTTTTTCTCGTCTAACAAAGTTGGTTGCTTTCGCCAAGGGGTGATTCGACAAAATGTGATTGGGTTTTTTTCCGAAAGTTGTTGTTATGTGTGAATAATCGCTTTCAGATTCGTCACTACCGGAGATAAAATTCCGTGTTCAGCCCCAGTAGATTGCGGGAATTTCCTTGTAGTTTGTCTGTCTGTGCTTTAAGCATACGTTGAATTTAGTGTTTGAAGCCAGCCTTTACTTGTATTAAGGTTCCGTCTGAATACACGTTTGCTATCCCAAATGGTGTGACGCCTGTACTGTTTCTGTGCTAAAAAAGCGTTCTTTGTTCTGAATGTCACGCGGTGGAGCTTGTTTCAGAATTCCTAAAAATTGAATTAGCCGGTTGCCTGATGCTACATTTTAGTCAACCCCACTATTTAGTCCATTCAATTTCATCTTGTATTTCCTTCGCTTGAGTGTACGTTTTTACTTTGCGTGGTGGCTTTCGTCTTTACGGTTTGTACTGACCTACAATCCGTTATTGCATGTGCGCTTCGTCCAGTAAAGCACAGTTGAAGCCTTGGGCTGTCGTTTATGTTGTTGGCAGTTGGTACCTTATCGTTTGCACACCTCCCTACCTTTTTTACGATTTTAACGTTTCATGGTTTTATGGCATTTTATTACACAAGTCTTTACAGACGATGTGCCAACAAGTATACCATGAAGTGGGTACATGATGAAAGAAAAATGTAGGTTCCATGGTTCTTGTTGAAGGCGACATACTACCCGGTTGCCAAGGCCGAAGTATGGGGTTGGCTTAGGGGACCCCACCCGGAGCCTTTGACTCAAAAGTCTACCCGCAAGGCAGCGGTTTTTTTCCTTCACGAGAGCCGGTGACCGTTTTGAGGGTTCTTGCGCCTCTCTTGAAGTGCCTCGGCGATTGTTCGAGTACGCCTCTCTAGCCTTTGCACGACCAGGTTCAACCTGCAAGGCAGCAAGGATTTTTCCTCAGGGTTCACTCCCGAAGCCTTTCCCGCAATCGGGTATGCCGCAAGGCAGCGGAGGTTTGGAATAAGGGTTTTCCTTCCCTTAGATGGACTGCCCTCCCAGGCTGACGAGCTCCATCTACCCGGAGCAAACTGGTTTTGAGGCGCCAGTCATCCGCCTTTGCCCCTTCTCCTGTCAGTAGAAGCAGTTCCGCCACGTGCAGGCCAGGAGCTGGGCTTTGGTTATCAGAGGCTGTTTGAGACGCACGCCATATGGGAGCATTTTATAGACAGTGGGAGCTCATCCCCACTGCCGCCCCGGCTGTGAGTTGAGCACTCGGTCCTTGCCGTCTCTGTACTACCGTCAATAATGATGATGAGTTTGTACACCCGCTACCAATCCACCACATGTGTTCTAACTTGCATAGACATCGGTCCGACAAATGGTCAAACAAACTTTCAAAATTGCGAAGCTTTTCACTCCCTTTCGTGGTGTCAATTAGCGGTCCAATTTTCTTTGTTTTGTGAAAGGCATTTCACTATGAGCATTCGTCCTCACAGTTGATTCTTGTTTGCGGTGGTCTGACTGGAATGGAGAATTTTTGTCGCTTTATTTCCGATCCGACTACCGCAACACTTGAAAGGACTTTCGATTGGCGTACGTCGTACTCATTTTTCCCAGTACTCTTAAACTGTTTCGAGAAACCATGTGTTAATCATATGACACTTCAATCTACGAGTATCATCTAGATTGAACCTGGTCCTCCTATTTGATTACGCAGCATTTGTAGCTATATGTAAACGCAGCACGCTGTGCATCATCATCATGTTGCCCTTAAATATGTTAGAGCTTAAAATACACAACACTTGTTACTCTAGCTGTTCGCTCTACCGAGATAAGTCATGCTGGCAGTCAACGCTACATTGCCGTCGCAAATAGCAGTGTACCACTGGCTGTCCTGGAATTTGATTATGAGACCAACATTACCTTTGTTCACGCACTTCATCGTGTATATTTTAATGCTATTTGAAGCAGATTTCATATCTTCTGGTTTGGGTTTTGAAATGGTTCTCTATCAAATAGACAGCCTGTCAGAACGAATATAAGCTTGAATATTGAAGAGGCCGGTTTTCTTAACTAGGATAATTTGGGTCATGTCATATAAAAGATTCCACCATTGCATTGTGTTCACCGTCATCTCTTACATGTCATGACTGATTTCTCGCTGTTCGCAGTCATTAGTTAGGAAGACTTGGGGCCTAGTTAATTTTTTCGTGTTATTTCATTCGTTTTTAAATATAATTTAATGCTTGACTTATTGCATTTCATGCGTGAATATTTCACTCAATACTGCGCATTAGAATCCGTTGTTTGGCAAGGGTTAGTTCTTCATATCTATCGCAAACGCGAAAGTTTGTTTTATCCTTTCCAAGTGGTACAAACATTATTTGTTTCAGGCAGGCATATTCATACGCCTGCATTATATAAATCTCAAGCTAGAACTTCTTAGCCTTGTGGATCAACTCGTTTTTCTCGACGGACCTTCGCAACACCGCACCACATTCAATTTTATGAAATTTTGACCAATGAGCTACTCGTGAGTAGTATTAAATAATGTAAAAAAATAATGTTTTGTTGAACCCTCAGCTTCTTTAGTTAACTTTACATGATTTTCATCCACACGAATGGTCGTTCACTCTTAAAATCAGTTTATCCGAATGACTGTATCATAAAAGATCCGTGTCAGGAAAGAATACAGATAAGATCGAATCTCACTTGAACATGTTCGAGCGACGTGATAAGCGTCAAAGTAGAGGGGAGGATCGATTCCGTCAGCTCAATGAAAACCCGCTGTTTTAACGTCTTTTTCGATTTTCGCACAGGCCTCAAGGACAGTGGATCAAATTTTTACCCCGTTTCACACCTACTTGTCATTTGCGTGTCAATTCATCGTTAATGGCAATCTTTTCGAACACGTTAATCACGTGCACCCACAAAACAAGAACGTCAAAGCGTTTATTAGGCATATAGCAAAGTATAAAACACACGGATATCTTATAGACAAATCCCGTTATCACAACACTGTCTTCAACATATCCTTGCAGGTTGTCACTTTGATCTGATTTTTCAATCGATTTCGTACCAGCCGCTTCGCTTCAAGCCCTTCAGAATAGCGCCCGATGTTGATCATTTCTATTTCTGGTTGCAACCGACGAGTCACTTTTGTCACTTGATAATTCGTTATCATACGTGGCGTGCTCCGACATTTCTGGATACAACTTACATACTTTTCATGATGACATCACGCGTCATGCTCTGGTATGGAACCCAATCTGGAAGAGAACGGGTCGGGACCCAAGGCTATCTTGGAAGCAGCTCGTGTAAAGAGAAACCGGCAAGTGTTGGACTTAACTGGACTACAATCAAACTGGCTGCTATGGGACAAGACCAAAGGTGAGAGACAGTTGTCGAGGCCTATGTTCCATGGTTTCCCTGAACTCAAGGGATTTAATTAATTAGTAACTTGAAAGTTGCTACGAAGGATTACTCATACTGAATTATCCATCTCGAGACGTGTCGTTCTTTGTGTGCATCACCTGTGTGATTGGTTCTTTCTTTTCTTCTGCTATTCTTTCGTTCATTTACACATACAATCGCGTTTTGTGTTTCAGCTGTTAGATCAACCCATCGGTGTTTGCCATTGCATGGAACTACTCGAATAAATACTCAAGGCGGAATCAATTTCACGCCAATATTCTCAACGGGTGACTGACTAATTCGTGGCTAAATCGGGTAACAAAATATTTTTATAACTCGTTACTTAACGTCAACTCCACACAATACCGCCCAAACCAACCCAAGCCGTATCGATTTTTCTGCTGTGATTTGTACTTTTGCTTGCCCATCTTAAAATGAAACCATCTGATCAATGTATCGTGGTGCTCACATCCCCATCCCTTACACACATCAGCTGGACCAACAACAACAGCAGCAGAAACTGCTGATGCTTTAGCCACGTTTTATTCATCGGTATTCAACCCGATAGAACATGCAATAAACAGCACAAATCCAACACTTTCAAACCAGACAATAACGAATGTCACTTTTTTGGAGCGAAGCGAAGCAGACAATAACGAATACTTCGCTTTGGGATTTAAAGCGAAGCGAAGTTGCGAAGCGAAGCGAATATTGTTGAATATTCGCTTCGCTATCGCCATGGCGAAGGGCAAAAATAAACTTCGCTAAAAATTCGTTATACTTCGCTTCGCTTAAAACGAAGTGCAAGTTCAAACTTCGCCGTAAACGAAATTAGCGAAGTCTTCGCTAAAAGCGAAGAGTGTTCATTTTTGTACTTTAATATTTTAACCCTTTGTCTACGGGAATTGTTTTTGATGTTGACACTTGTTGACTTGTTGATAGACAAAGGCCAGACAAGTGCACTCCGATGGTGACTGAAGGTACCGACGTAAGCTACTTAGCAAACGACTGCTTGTTTAATTGCTATAAGCTAACATTTGAGGTGGTAACTAGAGTTACGATCAGTAGACAAAGGGTTGTACTTTAATATTTTAAATGTATTCGCGTAGGTGTGTGGCCGGATGCGAAGGGCGTGGGTGTTTTGATCTGCTTGGGTGTTTGCCGCTCTGCGTGGGTGCTTGCCGCCTTGCCTGGGCGTTTGTTTCTTTTGCGTGCGTGGTTGGAGGACTATAAATGGGATGAAAATTTGATTGTCTCATCATAGTCTCATCATGAGCCCCCCGAAGACGCACCACAAGTCGGACAAGGACAAAGACTCGGCCTCGGCCAAGAAGTCCAAGAGGAGCCCGACCCTCAAGGTCAAGCTGCCGTCCAAAGACCCGTGGACCCCCAAGTCCTCCAGAAAGAGGTCTCCGCCGCCGTCAGATGATGATGATGATGACGACTTTCATCACACCACCTACCGGCACAAGCCTACCAGATCACCGATCTGGAACTTCTTCAAGAAGGAGGCTGTGAAGAAAGGTGCGAAGGAAAGAGAAGCTCGAGCTCTTTGCCAAGTCGAGGATTGTGGCCAGTCCATCGCCCGGCCTCAGGGAACCCCCAAGGCATGGTCGGCCACATCATGTCGAAGCATCCGGACGTTTCTAAGCAGTTTCTGAACCAGAAGGCCAAGTTGGAGACTGAAAAGGTGAGTTCGACTCAGTTTGACGCAACCTTCGCTATACTTCGTTTAAACTTTGCTATACTTCGCAATAACTCGCCATATACTTTGTTATAGATCGCTTAGTACTTCAAAATACTGTACATGAACATCGTTATACTTTGCAATAGTTTGTTGGAAATGAAGCTCAACTGTTTTTCTTTCTTTTCTTTTCCAGAAGAAGCAGCAGCAGTCCCAGTCCAGCTCTGGGCGAGTCAAGATCGGGGAATCATCCAAAACCTCTTCAAGAAGGCTCTCAGTGACCCCGATCACCCAGTACTACAAGTCCGGCGGCAGCGCCAGCTCTTCCAAGAAGTACAACCCGAAGAGTCCTCTCCAGCTGAGGACCAACCTGGAGAGTATGGCCTACCTTGCCGGTGCCAACCTTTCGTTCAGCCATGTGGAGAATCGCCACTTTATCAGGTATTTAAAATGATAAATTTACAATTACATGTTGTTACCTTCTTACTTGAAAGATCATTTCGATTTTACTTTGCTATACTTCGCTTAAACTTCGCTATACTTTGTTATATATTGCTATTTTTCGATTAAAAATCACTATAATTGGGATATATCGCTATTACCTTCGCTATTATTCCAGGTATTCTCAGTTGCTGGACCCGAAGATCAACATCCCCAGGCAGATCATGTTCTCCAGGCACATCTGTACCCTCCTCTTCAAGAATGTCGAGGAAGCCATGGAGAAGAAGCTCGCCAAGGACCTGGCCAACCTCATGGGAGTTGGATTCACCAGTGACATGTGTACCAGCCGCTCCAACCAGGGGTACCTGAGTTTGTCGACACCCAGGAGCTCACGGCGGGGGCCTACTCCCCTCTGACTGGAGGCAGCCGGACCAGTTCCGGCACCAGGTCTAGGTCCAGAACCCCGGTCTCAGAGACCGATTCAGAGGAAGAGCCTAATTTCCTTTGAGAAAACACGGTTTTTTATATTTACAATTCCAGAGCTCATGAAAAACTCCTCTCTTGTCAAATAAAAGTTCTTTCATGGTCAAAAAATAATTTATTTCGGAATTCGTTTTATTTCAGCGAAGAAAGGCGAATTTAAACGAATATTAGCGAATTATAGCAAATTAAAGCAAGGTTTTTTGTCGAAAACGAAGTTTTTGGGTTACATCGAAGTTGAGCGAAGATTATTCGCTAATATTCGTTATGGCGAAGTGCGAATATTCGCTTCGCCTCGCCATTGCGAAGTGCTTTGCTTTGATACTATTCGCTATCGCGAAGGGCAGTTAGGGCACTTCGAAAATTCGCTTCGCACTTCGCTTCGCTCCAAAAAAGTGACATTCGTTATTGTCTGGTCTGGTTTGCAAGGCCAAATCAACACCGTCAGTCTCGGCAACGAAAACCCCTGAATATGATATTAAGACGCGTCTAAATGGAATGGAATCCAGTATACACAAACTAAATGAACTGATAATAAACGTCATAAAGACACCGTCGTTACCCGACTTAGAGGTTACTGCCGAAGAGCCGGTAGATAATCCATCATACTCGAGGCCAACATTTGCCCAGATAACCGCGCAGATGGTGACTAAAACGGGGAGGCGTTCGTTGGGATCAGTGACTCCTCGACTTAACGGAAACGAAAAAGGACTCAAAAAAACCACTGCTAATAAAATGACTGACTCACATTATAAAACAAAATCCGTGGTTGTAAACCTTAGCGTTATATGTACAAACGTGACCGAGTCGCAGGAAACGCTGTTTGAAGCTAAGCAAAAACATGACTTAGCTGAGTGGTATAAACTCTGCAGTCAGATGAGAATGGCCGCAGTTACTCCTTCATCAATAGTTCGATTAAACCGCCACCTGAATTCTCCTCACAAGGATGATCCTCGCCTTTTAAGAATAACGCTGCAATCTGCGGAGGACGTGGAAAACGTACTCTTAAATGCTTACATTCTTAGAGGTGTTCCAGAGGCTACATGTCGTATCCATGCAGACTTACCATGGTGGGAGCGAAAGTCGTCGCAGAAATCTCGTGGAGAATGTAATCCGAGAAGTATTGTAATTCTAGGTGTTCCGGAAGATGCTGCTGACGTACCTTCTCAAGAAAAGTCTGAGCACGACCACAAACAATGGAAATATCTAGCCGAAACAATTGGTATTAAAAATGCCATACTTGTGGATGCTTTTAGGATACCGCGGTCTGCCAACTATAAAGGGCAAGGTCCTAGCCCTTTAAAGCTAACCTTTTTCACAACAGAAATGACGGATACTATCAAACGTGAATGGAAAGCTAATAGAAAAAACTTACCACAAAACGTCATGTTGAGCTTGCCCAGGGTAATAGCCGAAAGCAAGCAAACGGATAGCACCGACCCACAAACGCCTAGTGATGAGGTTCAACCTGAATGTCAAGCGATAGCTCCAGACGTGAGACTAAGTGTGCCCAAGCGTGTTCCCTCACTGAAACCCAGAGAACCATCGCAACCACAGCCTGATTGCAATCTTGTTATTGACAGTTCAAATGTTACCCCAAAAAACGAAAAGGGTCCGGCTCATCGCGAGTCGGACCAATAGCTACAGTACACGATTCGACATTGTGTAAGACAAATACGATCAGGTGCATATATACAAATGCTCAGTGTTTAACTAACAAATTAGCTGAACTATGTGAGCTTTGTGATAGACTTTCACCCGATTTGGTTGCAGTTACAGAGACTTGGTTCCAGCCCTGCATGACTGATGCTGAGCTTTTGATTCCGAAAATGTCACTACTTCGTCGCGATCGTGATCGAAGATCCGGTGGTGGAGTTGCAGTCTACTATCACGAACGTTTAGCGCAGTGTAACGTCATCGATCATCCTGACCTCAGCCTTCCTGATACGATGTGGTGTTCAGTAAAGCTAGTCAATGGAGATGAATGTACGATCGGCATCATTTACCGCTCGCCATCATCCGAAAGCTCATACAATGATAAGCTCATCGAATCATTGCAACACATCACAAGATGCCAGACTATGCAATTGCTAATCATTGGCGATTTTAATCTCCCGCATCTGTTTTCGAGAGGTGAGCACTCCCTGCATTCGTTTGAACATAAATTCAAGGAGGTTATAGAATTTGCTTCACTACACAATCACGTTAACCAGCCAACTCGCTGGCGGGGTCTTGACCAACCTTCAACTCTTGACCTTGTCTTAACGCCTGAGGCAACCGCAGTAGAGGGTATACAATACCTGGCACCACTGGGGAAGAGTGATCATGTTGTGCTTTTGTTTGATTATGTATGTAGTGCGGAACGATTGTGTGAACAGACGAAAGTCATAAGAAAAATACAATTTGAATCCTTAAATATCAGTCTCCGGGATGCATACACTCATGAGTTTGATTCAATGGATCCTGGCTCATATTACAATTCGTTTCTAAATTATCTCAATTCGAAGATTTACGAAAACTCGATTTTTGTACCACACAAATGCAGCTACAACAACCAGTTTGTTATTCGGAGTAGAACGAAGAAATGGTTAGCTGTTAAGCGAGAGTCTTGGGTAACTCATAAGAAGTTTGGTACGGAAGAAACTTGGAAACGATTCTGTAAGATACGGAATCAAGTCACTACTCTTGTAAGAGAAGATCGCATGCAATTCCAATGGAACTTGCTTAAGAGAATGGAAAAGAATCCTAAGCTTCTCTACAAGATAGGAAATGAACGATCAAAGATCAAACCAGGTGTATTCTCTGTACTAACACCTCATGGATTGACCCACACTGCCCAAGATACCGCCGACGCTTTAGCAACGTTTTACTCATTTGTCTTCAATCCCAAGCGTTGTATACCATATCAAGTTTCATCAAATTCACCACATTTCGAATTATTAAGTGAAATGACTATCAACGAATACATGGTTGGGCGGGAACTTTGTCGACTAAACGAAAAGAAGTCCCCTGGCGCAGACAAAATTACCCCCGCCGTACTTCGCAGGTGTCGCGTTGCTTTGACTGCTCCTCTCACTCGCATATTCAATCTCAGCTTAAATGAAGGAAAAATACCACCGCAATGGAAAGCAGGGATGATAACTCCTATTTATAAAGGCGGTAGCCGTTCAGACACAGCAAACTATAGACCGGTAACGTTACTTCCGGTGATCTCCAAATTAATGGAACGCATTGTGACTGCGCGCATGAGAGAACATTTTGAAAACCAAAATATTTTGACTGCAGCACAACACGGTTTTCGAAGAGGTCGTTGCTGTTTATCTAACCTTCTTACCACGTTCGAGGATTGGACCAAGGCACTAGACGAAGGTGAGGCTGTACATGCTTGCTACATCGATATTTCCAAAGCTTTCGACAGAGTCAACCATGACATCTTAATTAAAAAGCTCGAATCCTATGGAATAACGGGAATATTGCTGAATTGGATAAGGGACTATCTTACTGATAGACACGTCCAAGTTCGCGTTGGCAGCACCTTATCTAGAAAAATAGACGTCACGAGTGGAGTTCCGCAAGGCTCGGTGCTTGGACCTCTTCTATTCTTGGTGTATATGAACGATATAGTAGAGGATATTGGATGCAACTTGATACTATTTGCCGATGATATTAAAATATGGAAACGTGTCAGGTCTGTTAATGACTGTATGGCATTACAACGGGATCTAAGCATCTTATTTCGTTGGTCCCAGTTAAATGAGTTACCATTTAACCCTGCGAAATGTAAAATGCTGCAGCTTGGGAAATCTCTGCACCACACGTATCAGCTTGGCACGCAAGATCTCGTCTGGACCACAGCAGAAAAAGATCTGGGTATCTGGGTTTCGTTTAACCTGAAGCCGGGACAGCATTGCCGGATGGTGTACAATAAAGCTTGCCGTATCTTGAGTCTTCTCAAAAGAATATTCCGGATTTTTACGCCCGAAACCCTACCCCGGGTAATTAACACGTATATACGTCCTGTTATGGAATATTCCATCCAAGCCTGGGCACCATGGCTGAGGAAGGATATCGAACTACTCGACAGGATTTATCATCGTGCTACAAAGTTGGTCTCCCGTACAGAAATTTGCCTTTCACAGAGCGAATGTTAAAACTGAACCTACAAGATTTTACCCAACGGCGGATACGTAGTGACCTTATGTTGACCTTCAAAATCCTGCATTCTGTAAACCATCCCCTTAAACACTTGCTAAAGCCCAATGACCTTACTAGAACACGAACACATTCAAAGGCTTTAAGCATTCCGCATTCTCGATTGGATATACGTCGTAATTTTTTCTCCGTAAGAATTTGTTTCACTTGGAACTATTTGCCTGAAGAAATCACACGATCAGAATCTGTTGAGGTTTTCGCTTCCAAACTCGATGAGTTTATGACGAACCATGCGGTATGCGAATGTCCCTATTGATTTTTGAGATATTTTATATTTTTTTTATATATTTTTATATGTTCCATATACCTTGTCATTCTATGGTTATTGTTAAGCTTAATGTTTTTTCTACCATACAATTTTCTGAGTTTTCTGAGTTCTGAGTTACACATTTCGTTCAATTCGATCAGTTTGTTGCGAAGACTGTTTGCGTTGATTTACGTGCATTCAGCATACGAGAGCAGTATCGGCTCTTTCCCAAATTGAAGATTGCGCTTCACATGGTGTTTCCAAACTGAGCGGTTAAAAGCAAGTTTTTCGCAACCGGTATGTTCAATATCGAAAGAGATATCACATCGCCTTTTCAAACGTCTTTGTACCGCAATTACGGTCTGTACAAAGATCAGCTACTTGGTTTAAATTCACCGTGCAGTAGATCTTTGCGAATACGAGCATATTACAGTTTGTATAAATAAGCGTCTTTTTACCCCAAGTGCGGCTCACAGTTCAAATTCTTGCTTTCGGCTTTTCAAAGAATAGATCTTTTGGAATACGAGCATTTCCCATTCCATACGCATGGTCCAGTCAGCGTAGTCGGTTCCGTTGTAATAGAGTAAACCTGCTCTGTAGACCAGCTTACGAAAGCACCTATGCATTTTTGTTTTGTCCATCCATGTTATTTTTACGTTGAAACGAATAATCTTTAAATGAAAAGCATTCAGCTTTTGTTGTACTTAGCGTAGATAATCCAAGTTTCAATGAATTACAGAGAAGTATTAAGTACGCGTGTGTGGTATACTGTCATTTATGGCACCATGTTCCGCTTGCAGTCGTTCCAGATGCGAGAAATCAGTTGACATATATTTTACCAGTCGGTCTTTCAATCTCGGTTTCTAGCGAAAGGTTAGATATGTGTAACGACGTACAGGTTAGAGCCGACAGTTCTTAATAATGATGATTAGTGACGGCGCAGTCCCTTGAGTAAGGTCCGTCATCATGTTTACTCTGATCGTCAGTACAAATTTATGCGAGCTGATGAAAAGCGGTTTATTATTAGGAGTGCGCATTGATGAACGCATTGTCGGTAAACATTTGGTAAATTATTAGCAACTCGCGTACCTTTGCTTGCTCTCTTTAACAGTTCAGGATAAAAAGCTTTCCATCACTTTCGTGTGTGGTTAACTGTTTTAGACTTAAAAGAATTTTTCAACCGCGGAGTAAGAACACAAGACTCTAGAAATAATGATGACAACATGCACTTAACATCACAATTACCATAGTATAATAAATATACAATACTTTAAACAGGAACGAATCACAATCAAGATTTTGGGTGAAAAATAGCAAATAGTTGTACATTACCATAGATATACGCACAAAAGTTAAACAAATCGTACTCTCATGTCTGCGTCAATCTGGTTCAGAGGAAGAGCAAAAATAATTCCAATTATGACATGGAGAGGGAAATTTCGAACGAAAATGTATGTTTGGGGTAATTTGTTTTTCCAGGTGTGTAAAACGAAAAAACTAAGTGATTTCATTAGACTGGAGCCAACACAAAACTCATAAAATTTTTATGGTAGAAAAACAGTTAGCTTAACAAAAACCACAGGATGTCGTGGTATATATAGTGTAAATAAAAAAATTTCCAATAATTAGTAGGGAAGTCACATACTGCACG
>JACCGJ010012047.1:0-17241 GCA_013407085.1 Atriophallophorus winterbourni
ATACCATACCATACATACCATGTCTGTCGGAACATTAGAAATCGAAGATAATAACTTTATTCGCTTGAACACATTTTCTGTGAATTATATTAATTCGAATTGGAATTATTAATTCAGTATCTGCATTGTTAGTGTACTTGGGCTTGCAATTGTTCGTTTAACTGTCTCAGGTTGCTCGATAGCATTTATTAGCAGAGTGTACCCTGTTGACCCGCGTCTGTCTGAGCACAAAATAAATTCATGTGATTCGGTTCAATTCAAGCACAGATTGTTCTTTCCTGGTTTTATGCACCACTGTGCTCGATGTTTATGTGTAACAATTCTTTTTTCATACCTTGCGATTTTAGTTACTCGCGATGCAAAAAACTCTGCTGGCAACTGAATGGCACTTCTCACTAGCCAGAAAACAGATCAATCATGTTCTTGCGAATGATTACATATCAACAGACACATGCATTGAATGAAACAATTTTAGCTGCGCCAGTTACACGCTAGTTCCGAATGTCACCAGTTCTAATTAGTGCGTTTTATCGCGGCTGATAGTAGTTTGATTGCGTTTTTCATCAAATGCCCCGTTGCATTAAACCGTTCCAAAATTTGCGCTCAATTTCAGCTGCTATTTGGTTGCTTTGAATTTTAAATAATAATGGCGCTTCCGGAGTTTTATGCCGATCATATTTGCTGCTTGTTTGTTTCCCGGTTTGGTCACGTATTGCTAGTTGGAATTGATCGTTTTCCTAACGAGGTCGTGTTTCCCACTCCCAACCCATAATTGCGTCGTACAAGGTTGGCCAAATTACTGCCTCAAGCAGATAAAAGCCTTGATAGTTGAACTAGCTTCAGCTCGACCGATCCGTCTCCATATTTGGTTCCGAGAAATCTTAATTCGCAGTGACTTCTTGCTCATTGATGTGGCTAAACTCTTTTCAGTTTCGGTCTTGTTGGAGGCATCTTCTAAAAGCTTGTTACTATGCGAGAAACGTATCATGCTTATGTCGCTGCACTCGTGCACCACACTTAATTGATCGTGTGTTTTATTCGAGGTATAGGCGAATCATCCCAGTGTTTCTGTGCTTAATATCCTACAGGTTCAGCCTATTTTAAGGTCCTATTTCTCCTCACCTTTTCAGTATTTTGTCGTGTCATGACTGTATGGCAGTTAAGCACTCGGAAATTCCTACTAATGTAATGCTGTTCATTATTATAATGCTTTTTTCGCTCTGTTATTTCTTAAGACTTCCGAAATCGATTTGTGCTGGATTATTACAACCTTACCTAATACTTTTCTCTCGTTTTTCAGTTTACGTATCGTGGGATGAATAGTAATAATGATTACTCTCTACCCGTACTATCAGCCTTATTGAACGAGTTCTATTCGGCCTCGTTGAATGAAGAACGACGAAGAACTATTCAAAAGACTCTTTTTTCATTGGAACTTGAACCATGTGCCTGGCGCATCTGCCTGCAGCATCTACTTTCTACGTCTGATCAATACGTTGGCCTTTACTGCCTGGGAATCGTAGAGAAATTCATAATTACTCATTGGGAATCTTTGTCAGATTCTGAGAAAAGTTACGTTCGTCAAGGGCTACAGCAATACCTGTTCAGACAGCTCACCATAAATGACCCCAACTTTCTGCTAAAGAAGGCAGCCAAAAATCTTGCACATATTGCTTGCCTGGATTGGCCCCAAATGCAAGGCGATTTTTTACAAGATGCCATCATGTTTCTGCAGCATCACATTGATTCGCATAACGTTTCTGGAATAATTGTTGCTCTTTGGATTTTACAAACCTCATTGGAGCAACTATGGCATCCGCATGAGTTGATTTCCCCAACAATAAAGGCACAATTGGAAAAGTACCTGTTGGAACACTCTCACTCTATTCAAACCATCTTGCTTCGCTCGGTAGCGGTTTTGTTTGGTCCTGATTTGTTGGATACAACAACGAGCAATTTGAATGTTTTCCTTTCCGCAGATCATGATCCTCGTGCATCAAATGTCTGGCAAGCTGTTATTGAATTCTATAATAATGTTACGAATGAATTACTTCGTGGTTACAAGCTTCGATATATGTCACTTTCCGCTTGGTTAAAATGTGCATGCGAATGTATCAAGGTCTTTCATTTTGGCCAATCATTTTTAAATGATTTCTACTCCATTTTCTATATCTTTTCTCTTCTTGGTTCTCCGTCTATTTGCCACGCAAATACTTTAACTTCACCAGACGCCCAAACTTCATCACTCCCGAAGCATTTCATTCAGTTGGGAATCGCAACACTTGATTGTTTCCAAGAAATTGTCGAAAAAAAGAATCTTTCTTCCAATGAGATGATGGACAATTTACGCTATATTTTTCCGCTGGTTGAGTGTCAGTTGAATTTACTAAATCTTAATGAATATTCGCAATCTTCCCAGCCGATTTCTTCCCAAACGTTTGCACCTCATGCGGCCGCTACCTTACCCAAAGTTGACATCGAATGCTCTGAATACCATTCAAAGTTAATTGAGATTTTACGCTTTCTCATGTCAAATCTATTCCATAACTTTGTGAACATCGCGCCTAACAGCCGACATACATTTAATCCTGTTAGTTTTTTGCGTGCCTTACACAACTTTACATTTTCTTCGTTGAATGCGGATAATTACTCATCTTGCTTGCATATGTGGTCATCGTATTTCGACTATATACAATTGCTTGTTTCTTCCTGGCCAAATACTTCACCCCTGTTTGATATCCTCGCCGATTTCGGGAAGTCATTGTTCTCACGAATATTTTACCGCGATGCTCCTAGCGTAATGAATAATCTGGATGAGGTATCAAACTGTGACATCGAAAACTTTCAGGACATAATGCAAGCCCCTGTGCAGGATGCAGTATTTACACTTGTTGAGCATACCACCGATCGCTCGCATGAACTTTGCGAATATCATCATTATGTGAAAGAAAGCCTGGTCACTTTGAACTCACTCATCCCACTGGTTCCAAGAAGCCTGATCATTTGTATACTCAATCGATATTGCAAGAACTATAACGATTATTTCATCTTCATAAATTCTTCTGGACTCTTGCAATCAGGATCCTTAAATCTTCCACAAGATGTTCGTTCAATTCATTGGGTTTTGCGTGATTATGCCGCAGCTTTACAGGCAACCGGATATTTGTTAGAACACTCACATTTAATCAACGACCCTTCGCTGCGTTCTGAATTGCCATTAACTGGACTAGACCTCATCAAATCACTGGTCGATACTTTGCGCACTGGAACTCATATATTTTCCAACACTTTGTCCAAATTAGATAAGCGACTGCAGTCGGATTTGACCATGGTTATTCTCCAAAATGTTTTGGTACTTGAGCTATTATTCTTGGGAAATTATATTGCTTTGGAATCTGAAAATGTGCATCAGAATCGTTTTGCCATTTCCCGATCACATTTACTTCCGATTATTTGTGAATTTTTGTACTTTTCCGAGTCGACGATTTTCTCTGCCTCAATTCATGTGCCTCGAGCCGTGAAGCTCTGCGCTTCTCGGTTGTTCAAACTGGTTCTCACACACTCGATGTGTAAAAGTTTGCTCAGTGAAACCTTGATTCGTTCGTCAGCGGAATCTGATGATATGGTAAACTATACGAAAAGATTTTTCAATCGATTTATGGAAACTCTTTGTCACACAAATCAGTATTTTGAGCCCTCGGTCTTTCGCGTAATTGTTTGTGCGTTTTTCAACTTTTTCGCATCTGAACTTACTCTCAACGGCGACTCAACTTCACCGGAAAATTCACTCTTGTCGCAAATGATCAACCGTGTATTTTTGCCTCATTTAAATGCTGCAGAAATTGTACGTTATCCAGAGTCTCATTTACAGTTTCTTGGCATTCTTAATGACAGCGTTATGGATTTGTGTTGCGCATCGTTTGCTACGCGAAGCTTCTTGCGTTCGGTATTACAAAGTTCAGGGATTTTTGACCTCATTGTGCAATGCATCACGCTTGTTATTGATTCGCTCTCGCAGAAAGATGCCTCTGTCACGCTTCGATTTTGCACTGCTTACCTCACTTTTATGTGCACGCTGATTTCAGTTTTTTCTCATTCGGATTTGGCCATCTCTTTAGTCCCAACGCTACTCTCAAAACTGCTTACTGTTCTCAACTCGTGGTCCAGCGGTCACTTCCCTGTACCACTGATTGATTGTCTTTTGGACATATTTTTGACGCTTTCCAAGAACAGACGACTGCTTATTTCATTGGCTGATAGTATTCTTGATCTTTGTTGTGGCAGACTGCTCGGTAATTTGGGTTCCGTGCCATCGCAGTTTAATTGTGATCAAATCGACCATCTTGTATGCGATGCGTGCCAGTGTAATCCCTCGTCTGTGCAAAAAATGTATGAACTGTTTTTCATTTATCTACTGGATGGATTTTCTCACTTTTTCGCCACAAAAAATGCAAAGGATGGCCCCAGCAATCGAGAATCGTTCACACCGGTTGCAGATCGTTACGTTTTGATAAAAGCAGACCAATTCAATCGTGTAATTCGTATTCTATGTGCTGTTTTTCTGGAACAACAATCGAATACCGAGTTGATCGTGTTTGTACTTAAAAAGTTCCATGCTTTGTATACGTTGCGAAAGTTTTACGATCTTCCCGGTTTCAATGATTTATGGTTGCCAGAAGTGATGCGCCGTTTATTAAATCTGCTACTCAACAAACTTCATGCGTCGCAACGAGACTCCATCATCGAAGCCTTGTATCATTTGATGGTCTGTTCTTCCTTGCCTAAAGGATCTTCGCATTCCACTGCAAATTCTCGGTCTCATGGAATTAATTTTTTCAAACAGGAATTTCTTCCTGCTTATTTGTCTCAATTGGATTTCGTTCAACCAACGGATCATGCTCATTTAATTTCCTCATTTTACTTCAAATCGAATGATGATTCCGTCTGCACTGGAGATTTTTTCCCGGCTGTGGAACAGTTTGCCAATGCGTTACATCATTTACGCACCATCCGAAGTGGGGTTTTTCAACTGGAACTTTGAATTCCCAGAGTAAGTCGATTTTTTGCAGCACCATCATTACGTTATTTGTAGCATTGTAGTGTTCCACCACACTTTTATCCCCGCATTCTTATCTAGCTTATTTCGTTTGCATTCTTCGTTTTTTTATTACCAATTGTGAAAAACGTGCATATTTTCTTATTTCAAGCTTGTGTAACATGAAGCATTACATTTAATCATGTTAATAGCCGGACGGGGTACTTAACTTTCCTGATGTTTTTTCTACAACAATGGGTTACCATAGTTTTAGAAGAAACATACGTTGCCTTCGTAGGATTGTTCGCATTCGGTGACAGCTTCGCGTTACAAATATAGATGTCTGCAAGCGATTGTTAGGACCAAGAGGCTACGGACTGAGAGAAATGCTTATGCTTGCTCGTTTGCGATGGTTGGGACATGTTTTAAGAATGCCTCATGACCGTTTACCATACCGCGCCTCATTCAAAGAAGCTGGGAGAAACGATCGGGTGGGCAGTCTATGCCGTGGCGGGTTGGAATGATGAAACTCCCCGTAGCGCTAGACTCCGTGGATCGTATTCATTTACCTCGATGGTGTCCAAAAGATCCACCTAATAGTTGGCTCGAAACCTTACAATATATGGCTGCAAACCGAAGTCAGTGGCGCCAGTGTATTTTATTATATTAGATTTGATGAAAAAACGCAAAAGCGCATGCCGTGAAACTAGAAAAATAAGCTGTTTTTTGCGCATTTGCTTTTGCATAACTCGCCTGCCTGCTTACCATTTTTCACGCGCTTATCTGCCTTTCCTGCTTCATATTGCTTGGAACTTTGTCTGGCTCCAGACTTGTGCTTCATGATGATGATAACGATGGGTTACTAAATATCCCTCAGACACTGAGTTATAACTAGAAACTAAAGTTGATTGCTTGTACATATGATATTATTCACATAACATTGATTGTTCTATAGTTCATAATTAATAAACATTTATGCTCGAAAGACTTACGTTGAAACAAAACCCGTTTTGCCTTTTATTTACCCTACTGCCCCGTTTTTGTTCACCCCGAATCGCCATGCACACTATGATTTTGTCTGTACTTTATTGATAAGATAATTCATGCAACTCCTCAAATTGGTTCATCAGACACATATTCATGACCCTAAGTTTGTAATAAAATATGCTGGACAGGCAAGCATGGCTCTATTCTGCGTTCTCAAGTTTGCGTGACTTGTTTGATGTCACTTCTGCTCATTCAGGTTTCCACCAATTTATTGTGACGCACTGGTTGCACAGCACACAAGCAATCACCCAAGTGTCTGAAATTTTTGTTCTATTCGTTTTCTCTAAATCTTTTTCTGGTTCAATACAACCCGGTAACTCTGTTGTGTGTTGACTTGGACAATCTCTTATCGAAACTTTTTGCTACGAAAGGCATTTGTTCTGAATAGCTTCCTTTCGGTCCCCACAACCACGCAGTCTATGTATAGACGGTCTGTACCCGGCGGTATCAAGTGAATGACTAGTTTTATGAGTGCTACACATTAGGGGATGCGAGCACCCCGAAAACTAGTCATTTCCATCGATTTGATTGGCTGACTTAGATCCACCGTGTGGATCGGTTATCCAAATGTTGGCATTCAAATATAACTTTGTTTACTTTGTGAATGTTTCAGCTTAATTGTTGCAATTCCTCGCAGTACGAAAACTTGCCTGGCCACCATTTGTTCGCAATATGAATTAACTAAGTATTCCAAATTAATTGATTAGATAACTGTTCATACGCGCCATTTTTGTGCACAATAACGCCAAATTCGTCTTCACTTCTTTACCGTGATATGCAACAATCAATTCAATTCCATACCTGTGGCTTCACTTGTGTCCTGCTTTCTCGTTCTTTCAGGTTCAAACATTTTTGTCGCAATGTCCTACAGTTCGAATGATGTTCCCATCGTTGCGAATTTTTCAAGTGAATACCCCACCTTTGTGTTGATGGCTGTGCATTTTCTCAGTTTACTTCATTTAGCTTTTTTCTTTTTTCATTGGAATACATTTCCGTCATCTAATGCTAGTCTTTTTCTCTGTCGTACGGACATTTGTCTATTATTATCTTTCGCTAATCTGCTGCTGATTTTTTTCTTGTTTCACAATGGACCATGTGCTTTGTAATCTGTACTTTTTGCTAAAAATCTTTACTTTCTCGATCTGTCTGTGATATGATATACTGGGTGTAAGATTCATGTCGTGTTGAGAGTTTTGTTGGAGAGAGAAAAAGCTTGTTTGCCGCAATTAGAACTATACAGGTTCCTTGTCTCACATCACTATTTTACATTTAGATTTGCGATCCTGCCATCTCCGAGGAGTTGACTGGCGTAAAAAGACCGTATAATACGGGTATTAGTAATCATCCTGTCAGTTAGGTTTGTATCCAAACAACTCATCAACTGAAAAGAATGGCTTACTAACGAATTAGTAACGAGATTTTTGACCTTGAATAGCAAATCATCATCATGAAGGACGAGTCTGGAGCCAGACAAGGTGCCAAGCAATATGAAGCAGGAAAGGCAGATAAGCAAGCGCGTGAAAAAAGGGAAAGCAGGCAAGCGGAATTTACAAAAGCAAATGCGCAAAAAGCAGCTTGTTTTTGTAGTTTCACTGCATGCGATTTTGTGATTTTTTTGAATAGCGAATAGCTTAGATAAGACGAATTTCCACGTCATGGATCTCTAAAATTCTAGTATATAAAACCAGTATGCACGATCTCTTTGCTTGGTGGTTTTGCGATTGTATGCAGCTCTCTTCCAAGTGCGTGTTCAAGTACAGGCTATCGGTTTTTATGGCAACTAAGCTTGGTGTTTTTGACAACTCCATTTGGGTTTTGGATGTGCTGTGGGAGGCGCATCAAAACTTTGTTTCGTTATTTTGCGCTTGTGTCAAAACATGTAGGTTATATTTCCGAGAAGAAAGTCTACGTAGTTTTTAAAAAGTTTAACCTGAGCTGTGCAACCCATATTTCTAACAGCTGTGTTTTTCTAGTACTCATTTGATATTTTTATTACTCATGAAACTGGTGGTAGTCAGTATGGCTAATGTTTTTCTCCAATCTCCTCGGCACACTGTTGAACGGAGCCTTGCGCTTTCAACGTCATCTTAACCGGTAGTCGGCTTACATAGGGGTAGGTTTGGATGCATTAGATTACAAGTCTGAATCCATGAAAAGTGCTGGACAACCAAAGACTGCACATGGACTCAAAACCCGTCAAGTTGCACAAGACTAGACAAATTGGAGTGAAATGAAGAATGGCAGTTTTCGCATAAAACATGTTTCCAGTTTCACTTTACTATAGCATGGTGTCGCCTGTGCATAACAATTACTACAAAAATGCTCATTTGCATGTATTTTCATCACACCCCACGACCTCTTTTGTGCTATTTGTTCTCATCCGGTGCGTGCAAAAATCGTAAACAAGTTGCGCTTTTATGCAACTATTGGATAAGGTTGGTTCGATCAGCATGTTCATTCACGTGCCCAAACGCGTAAATACGGTTAGAAACCACGATCATAAGCTAAAATAAACATTTCCGTGCACTTTCAATATACATCACGACGGGTTTCGTGCTAATTGCATGCTTTGAAACAGTAAAGGAATGGTAAAAAATTTGCGTTTGCTTGTCACTGTTGGATAAGGCTGTTTCATCGCATGTACCCAAGCACATGTCGATTGGGTTGAACCAATAACTATGATCAAAATGCTCATTTGCATGTATTTTCATCACAAACCACACGACTAGTTTCTTGCTGTTTGCACTCACCAGGTACCTAGCTACGATCATGATCCGCATACTTTAAACAGTGGAGGAATGATAAACAAGTTGGTCGTGACAACCTTATTCGTCAGTGGCATAAAAGTGCAAATCTTGTTTACGATTGCTCATCTGTTCCAAGGCATGCGGATCCTGATTGTACTGTCTCAAAATGATGTGTGCAAACACGAAACCGGTCATGGAGAGTTTGTTATCAACAATGCATGCATTATGTTCATGGGTTTCACTCCATCTCTGTGGAATTAATTTGTCTTGGTGAAATTTGCAACGAATCTGGTAGCTTGGTTCTCGAGCTGGAGAACTGCATTGTGGTCAATCCAGAACGGGATGCACTTTCACTGGAGCGTAGGAGTATCGGTACAGCCAGTTTACCTCGGGGTTGATGAGGTCTCCGAGAGCAAAAACAATGAAAACGGCGCGACAGACGAAAGGAAATTTAGGCCTACAGAAACAGCATATCCTCAATACTGGAACCAAATGAACTGGTTGCAGCTTACCGCCGGACGCAAGCAGTAAAGTACGACCCGAGCAAACGTCAATAGATGGTTCTTTCAAGTGACATATCACATATCAGTCCGACCCATTTGTTCCTGGTACTGCGTGCTTTTGTGTAGAAAATAAGGGCACAGCTTCTTCTGGTTTATCTTTCGGAGTTCATTTCACCTAAATGCGTTTTATATTTAGGCGTAGCACCAGAGAAGGTTTCAAGCTTTTGATGCAGCTGCGTTGTCTGGTGATGGAGTATTCACTGCTGGCAAACACTCCACCTTGATCTTCTAGAGTATTAACATGGTAGCTTATGGCTGGTTATGATCGCCAATTCATTAAAAAGCGGGCTGTGTCGCATTTTGGGTTGAGTTACTTCAACGCAGCCAGGATTTCTTTAAAGCGGGCATCATTTGCGTAATCAGCTTAGGCGACGCTGTCGGTGTATTGTAGTCATCCTTTTTCAACAAGGTGTAGTGATCAATTCTGAGTTCGTTACTTTGCTTTTCTACATGTATGCTTAATGTGTACTACATTTTCTGTCCATAAAAGTAAGTTATCATCGACTAATGTCATACGTGGGTGATCCTGTTTCACCGACATACACGAAGGCATTTAGTACATTGCTTGTTTTCTACTTCACAGCCAGTTTCAGGTTTTGTACATTTAATAATTTGAACGCGATAATCGGACAGGTTTTCGGCGAATCGGTTTTGGAGCTCCATTTATAAACTAGTTTCCGTATTAGTAAAACCGAAGTAGGTAAGGTGATGTAGTGGGTCAGCGTGCCATAGTTACACGTTTTTATTGGAAAACATATAGTTACTCGAAAAATAGTCTAATTAGTGCTGCTTGTTGAGATAATTCGATGCCGATGAATGTTGGCACATTGCTAAATGCAACTGTACATGGACGTAAACATTAAAGTACGATTTGTTTTACTGTGATACGTATATCTTATGGTGTTGTACAGCTATTTGCTTTTTTAACCACAAATCTTGCTCTTCTGAATCGCATCATTGGAAAACAAAATTTCGATATTGTTCTAGGACTGAAGATTTTGCTTTCGAACGATTCAAATTAAACAGCTTATCAAAGCTCGTTTACATGCATCTCCATCAGGTGGGGACAGTAGGATCAGGATTCGTATGCGCTTGAAACAGTGGAAGAATGGTAAACAAGTTGCGCTTGTATGCCACCGTTGGGTAAGGTTGGTACGACAACCTGTTCAATCACATGAGCCCCACTCATTAGACGGGTTGAAAACCCAGACATGACATAGCTCATTGCATCATTTAATCACACACCCCACGACGGTTTCGTGTTGTTGCACTATCATGTACAGTAGGATCAGGATCCGCATGCGCTTGAAACAGTGGAGGAATGGTAAACAAGGAGCGCTTGTATGCCACTGTTGGGTAAGGTTAGTATGACCAACCAGTTCATTCACATGAGCCCCCACTCATATAGACTGGGTTTAAAACCCATGGCCATAAATATAAAGGCTTATCGTTACTCCACATGTGTAGGTAACCAGCATCTGCTTTCGCGTTTAAAGAGCGATTTTAACTACAGACCAAAGAGAATACGGAACTATGTACAAGCAGGAGCATTTCGATTTTTCATTCGTGTAAATTGTATATCTTCTGAAGTCTCGCGCTTTAACGTGCGCAACTAATCAAATGGCTTCATTTAATGAATATAAATAATGTTTACTGCTACGGATTTATCCAAATACTCCTTTGATATTCCTTTACGAGTAGTGTTCACTCACGAGTGATTTTTTTTGCAGCAGTAACAATAT
Source organism: Atriophallophorus winterbourni (assembly GCA_013407085.1). Taxonomy (NCBI): domain Eukaryota; kingdom Metazoa; phylum Platyhelminthes; class Trematoda; order Plagiorchiida; family Microphallidae; genus Atriophallophorus; species Atriophallophorus winterbourni. The sequence continues at coordinate 11,135 of JACCGJ010012047.1, forward strand.
CGAGATTCGGGGCATATTCACTAAGCAAACTAATGAATCTGCATGTGTAAAAATGGTTGACTTTCTAATAGCGACATTTAAAGGAAAATTTTTATCGCTTTTTTAAGTAGTCGCTTTTACCACCCCTTTTAATAGCGTAATTATTTTGGGTTCATGCAAGTTATGTGGAACAGTCACCTTACCACACTTCAAGAATTAATGAAAAGCAACCGTGTCAGTCCCGATCTATAGTGTTTGATGAGCGATCGTATGATTTCTTCATTGCTTATGGGTTATTTCTCTGTATTTGTGATTCATTTCGGGATTAATATTATCAAGATTTAGATGAGCATCGAGATTTTCAATGGTCGCCAAGGTCTTAATAGTTATATGTACGTTCGACACAATGGAAGGGAGTATAGGTTAGATAGAAAAGAATTCCTTGTAGTGACTCTTCATCCGCTTCGTTCCATTTAAATCGGTCGGTTTACTAGAAAGATACACAATGGCCACTATGCTAAGCTTGTCAGGGTCGAAATTCTTTCTGGTTGCTCTTGTGATATCGATACTGATTTCCGCTCATCACTAAGCTACGTATCGCCTAGCGGTGGACTGGACCTAAATTCTAGAGGTGTGAATTTTTGTATTTACGAAATTGTACTGGCAATGTGAACTGTTGTTTCTCTAAAACTGCATTCAGTTTAGAAGCATTGGATTCAGGCCGCGTTTTTAGCACATTGTTTTGGGAGTGGTACTGAGCATATGTAATTTTTAAGAGATCCTAAGTTTTTTCGGATGGACCGTACGATCTTCACTTGGCGCGATTGTGATAACTTGATCGAATAGTGTATTATATGGATTTTCACATAGGTGACACGGCATTACTCTTATAGTCAATAAAATTAACAAGGTACAATTTATTCTGATTAGGTTTCAGTTATGCACGCATAAATTGATTATTTGTGACGGGTCCCAGTTTTGTTTTAGCACTACTGTCCATAATATGATCTAATTGATGTCAATGTTCAAGAAACTGGTAGTTGCAGGCGACCTAATGCAGATTAACCTGTCACAAATGCTTCCAGGTTAATCGATGCGGTCAATATCAGCTGGCGCTGTGACGCACGTGATTAAAATGGCATAAATAAATTGGTTGAATATGAACAATTTTATCAAAATAAATTGTATATCGCGCACATGATGAAGATGGACTAATTTCACATTCGCATTATTACCAAGCGCCAGATTATGCACACTTACTCCTCATCCATTCATTGACTGGACCCTTCTGGTATAGTGATTTCGAGTACCCCGAACTATAGACGATAGCTGTAAATTTGAATAAAACGCCTTAAGGCTTCTACGTCGCCCAGATCGACTCAATACCATGCGTCCAACAGAGCCTCGCAGAACCGGAATAACGAATTAGAGAACTCCCTTGCTTTTTGTGGGTATATTTAGTTGTTTTTGGTGTCCTTAGATGGTAATACGAAATACTTTTAGTCTGCCTAATGAAAACACAAGGGCAATCCCAGAATTTTGTTTTGTATAGGCTATACTTGATGTTGTTTAAACAATCTTATCTTATGGGTGGAAAAGAACCGAACGAATAGTTTAAGCAACTTCATACAAATACAATAATGACGCCAATTTTGATATTCCCCTAACCGCCTCTGATATGTTTTAGCATAGGTTATGCAAATGGGGCCTCATCGTTAGGCAATGGGTATGAGAGCTTTATTAATAAGCATTTAACACAGATTCGGAGAGCACCGCCGTAAATGTGTATTGGATGTCTTCACGATTGTGTATCGTGGGACAGAATGTCCTGATGAGATTCCGATAGATGAAGTTCATACATCACCCTTCACTTTCATCTTAAAACAGTTCGTAATCAAAGCGCCACTATGTAACATTCTACAACCTTTGTGATTTAAAATCTCATAGTTAAGCCATGCGAATAGTTTAGGAAAGCGTCTACTTTTTACTCTTTATGCTAACAAATGTACCGTTTGAATTGAATTTACATAACGCCGCAATACTTACGGCTCATTCCCTCCATTGCTGTTGCCTCTGCATTTCTTTCTATTTGTCATTAGTGTTTTGCAGTAAGTTATTGACCCGTTTTTCGAACTTGATAATGCGGATGTGAGTGTCAACTTTGTATTAATGCCAATTGGCCAAATTGTGCATCATTGTAATGATTGCCTCTTGTTCAATTCGCAATTGATAATGTTTTGCACTAAAATCCATCCACTCTATCATTGGGACGAAATGTTTTGATAACTGGTGCTTGAGTGCGGAGCGTCATTTAATTAATATTTTATCTATGATACTATTCTCTGTGATCCCATCCCTATATAACACGCGAAAATTTGTTTCAGCTATACTTTCCAAGATTCAAGATTTATGGTTGAAAAAGCTATTAACTTTACAATAACCATATATATATGTATAAATAAATCAAAATCAACGGGACGATGATAGTTTATTAATAGAAGGGGGCAAAATTCGGATTAGCTTCCAGATAATCGTGAAGTTTTGATTTGAATATAGATAAACTGTTTGAGCTTACCAAATCAGCAGGTATGGAATTCCAATCAAAGCACACACGTACCGAATAAAAATACCTCCTGCAGTTCCGTTTGGAATGTGTTATTTCCCAATTTTCTGGAAGTTCGTAGGTGGAATAATATGTCCAGGGGGGAAACAGTATTAAGTATTTTGTATGCGAGGATGAGGTCACCTCGCATTCTTCTTCTTCCTCAGCTCCAGTCATCGGAGTCGACCGGCGACTGGCGTATTTTCGAATCCAATGACCAGCTTACAAGCTCTCTGATATATGCGACCCAGAAGTAATTTGTCTTTTTGGAGCCATGTTGTCCAGGCTTGTGCGGCATAGTCTAGAACCGGGTGTATATATATGTTCATCATAAGGGGAAAACACCCCGGGGAAAACCGTCCAAATATCCGCCTTAACATGCCGAGCAGCCGAGACGCGCTTTGTAAACGGCTTCGCATTGTAGACCATTTTTCAAACTACCGCAAATCTAGAAACTCAGGTACTTTTCTTCTTCGGTGTACTCCAGGTTTCTGTCGCCGAGCTTTTATTGATTGGAAATGCCAAGGTCACTACCGATCTGAATGATCTTCGACTTTTGCATATTCAATGACAGTTTATTTTCGGATGACCAGTTGTACAAAGCTTTCAAATCGTTTTGCAGCAAAACACAATCGTCAGCATTCCTGATTCGCCTCCATACTTTTATATCATCAGCAAACAATATCATCTTACTGTCATTTGGTATTGTCATATCGTTCATATATACTAGAAACAGTATTGGTCCAAGCACTGTATCGAGGTCATAACTATAATGATAGTGTTCTATTCCAAATGCTCGATCGCATGGTTAACGATCAAGGTGAATAAAAGGAGTTGCGTCCGTGAACACGTCAGTTGGACGAACAACAACTGTACCAGAAACAGAAACTCGTATTCAGCCCGGGAGAACATGTAATGCAAATTCAAAATCAAACCATTTCAAGCACTTGCCCTGAGTGAAATAAATTTCACATCGAAACGAGTCCTTCATGCATTATTCAATTTAAAATAGGACAGTCTTACGGTGCCGACGGAATAACCCCGCTTATTATTGAAGGAATATGCGAATTTGCAAACCACTCACATACTTGTTTAAACAAAACTGGCAAACGGCGTGATTCTTGCCGATTGGAAACTTGGAATAATTACCCCTATTTATAAAGAAGAAAACGCTGCGATGTTTCTAATTACCGACCCGCTACTATGTTACCTGTTATTTCAAAGCTATTTCAGCGCCTCATTGTTGACGATCTAATGAAACGTTTTTAAAATAATTAGTTAATTTCAAAAGCAAAGAAAGAATATAGACGGAATTATTCCTGCTTATCTAATTCACTGATAACACTGGATGGTTGGACAAAAGCGGTAGATAAAAGACAGGCGATTCATGCGCGCTATTTTGATATCTCTATAGAATTTGATCGTGTTTACCGCAACATACTACTACAGAAGCTGGTAAAGCTGGGTTTCACCGGAAAGTTGTTGAATTGGTTAAGTGACTCTATCACAAACCGCACTACCAAGGCACTGGTTGATGGTGCATTGCCAAAAACAATCACAGCAACCAGCGGAGTTCCCCAAGGTTTAGTCCTTGTTGTCAGCCTCATTCTCCTCTATTATTTAAGATTCAAGATTCAAGAATTTAAGGTATTAAAAGCTCATAGCATTGTTTGTGCAACAGAAGCCTCATGATAACATGCTGTTATGACTGATGAATCTGGCGCTGTTCTTAACCCACCCGTGAGGAATGCAGAGCAAAGCCGAGATAATATTTGATCAGGATTCCAATGTCAGTGTGTCTTACAATGGGCCTGGCTTGCACTTTAAAATGGGATCGCACAATGAGATACATAAAATGTTGAATGAATGCGTTAACGTTTGGAGTAGGTCAAAGAAACGCACAATGAAAATATAGTGTGATGTGTAACTCAGAATGACTGGTGGATAATTTGGGGGTAGAGAAATGCATACACGTCATTTATTGTAACAAAACAAATGCGATGTCATTACATGCAACGGAATAATGAAGTATCATTCTATGTAGCGAGGAAAGTGAAATGTCGCTGTTGTGGATGAATGCGCTTCTCCCAACACGATAGTTTGGATAGTGAAAATAACCGATTAGCGCCCCATCCACTATCTCCTTTATCATTGCAACTAAGCGGTCTATATTAATATTGTGAGTTATTCTTTCACCTGCGCAAGGCAAGAGCTAGTTGAAGGACTTGCCTAGCACATAGGTATACAAGTGAATGAGGTCAAGGTCAATTGGACCAATGACTCAAATGCACGACTAATCTGTTGCAGTTTGAGCCTTTTATGATAAAATGAATGAAATTTTGAGTACAGGATGAATCGTTAGCAATTAGATATATTAGCATCAGTAACAGCGACATCCATGATGGTCGTTAAATTTAAAAGCATTTATTCAAATGCTGAAGAACGAAACAACTGTTCAACCCTAGTCCAGTCATTATAGCCTTAGTGCAAAATCGCAAAATTACCAAATTGAAGGCATAGGTTCAAGAGGCGTAGTCCCTTTTTTCTGAACAAAATAATGTTTATCAAACAGTTTGGTCAAGTCTTTTGATCAGCACAATTTATGTGGCACGATTTTAATGACCGTTGTGCTTAATTATAAAACGTGTTTATTCCAATAACTGTTACCCGTAGCTTTCAAGCGTAAACTCTAATCAGCTTAGCCATATGTTGGTTGCATTTTAGAAAAAAATTAAATTACTTTTATATCGATTGTTTGTCTTCTGTGCTACAATTTTTAGACTGTTAAATAATGCAAAATTAATTTCTGCCGCCGAGGATCATCAATGTCTAGAATAATCGATAAAGCTTATTCTATTGATTCCGTTGAATTCAAATCCCATGAATTTTACCATTCTTGAGACAGATAGATGTCCTCAAATAAGCTCAAAAGGTTCATTTAATCATAAAACACATCTTTAGGCGCTGAGTTTAACATCAATCGAGCAGAAGTTTTCAACCTGTTTCTGATTATCCCTGTGTAATTTATATTGGAATATAGTTTGAGTTTCATTTCCATTTTTGCGCTGCATAATTCGTTGAATCCATGTTGTTCATGTGTAAAGTGCATTACTTATGAGCGCTAATCACAGATTTTCAGAAGACATGAAGAACATCATCTTTCGGAAAAACATAAGAGCATGAAGCGCTAAAAGTTCTGAAGACGATAAACTACTATCCAACATATGCAGGTCGTCAAGGTTGGTTAAAGAAACCCAACGTAGTGAGCAAATTGCCACGAAATTGATTGGCTAATTAGAGCGAAGTGACGACCGTTACTGGCATATGGAGTTTAGTGTTGTAATGACGAGCTCTGACTATATGAGTTAGAGGTGTTTTTATTTTGTTGTCATGAGCGTAATATATACGTTTGAACAATTAGCGTTGTCTTGATTCGTGGAATTCTTTTTAAACGTAATTAATATCTGGAAGATTAACTTAGAAAGATTAATCGGGATGCAATCGAAAACTAATTTATAAACGCGGA
>JACCGJ010012049.1:0-35409 GCA_013407085.1 Atriophallophorus winterbourni
AAGCCTGATGGAGCCAAAGTGCCGCACAGTTAGAGACTGTACGTGGGCTATGATACTGTCAGGTTGCCTATGCCTAGACAGATATGAGAAAGGAAACAGAGAATAGAGATGGCAGTGAGACTCCAGCGTGTTTCAGCATGCAGCTCACTACCAGTGCTTAATCAATTTAGTACGGTGTTAGCCGCATAGCACATAAGTACTGCATGATTGCACATCCGTGCGGGAGATATGAATGCCGGACTAGGTCTCTTAGATATATTTGAATCACAATTAGGTGACATGTTTGGTCTTGAAGGCACACGCACAGATACTGGTGAATGGTTCATATAATTCTGTGTACAATCTCGATTATTCATTAGCAGTACCTCCATTCGCCATAAAAGATGTCAATGTGCCACATGGCGCACACCGGATGGAAGCTAACCTTCGGTCAAATCGGCAATATCTCCATAAGTGCTCGCTGTAAATGTTGCATTGAGGACTGACGCTCCTTTTAGAATACCTGCATAGATGTAGATCATGCTCTCGTGCGATGTAGGTTGTCATTAAAGTTATCTGATACGAAGCCTTCTGGTGGGAAACACATTGCGGTCAAAACATTTTCTCAGCCTGCAGTCCAAGAAATTTATAGGACCACTTGATCTGTGGGCGACTGCCGATGAAAGATGGAACAAGATAGCAGGGATTGTGCGGGTCGCCACAATATCAACCTGTGGGACTAAGCAACCAACCCTAATTTCCGACTGGATTTCACAGCGCTCTATAGAAACTCTTCGCCAGCGAAGGTAAATAAGTTATGGTACTGGACACAATACATAGCGTAGACGCATAAGAAATTAACTCGAACGGAGCTTAAGATTAGACAAAGAAAATCGATAGCTAAATAAGGTCGAGCGTACTAAATGCTTTACTGTACGACGCTGAAACTTGGACCACCCACGCAAGACAGGAACGGAAGCTGAATGCTTTCCATCTACGAAGCATCCGTCGTATCTTGAACATATCGTGGATGGACAGAGTGATTAACGCTGAAGTGCTTTCAAAAGCTGGTCTACAGAGCATGTTTACCCTATTGCGTCAGCGCCGCCTGCGGTGGCTTGGTCATGTCTATAGAATGGAAAATGGTGGTATTCCGAAAGATCTACTCTATGGTAAGTTGCAATTAGGAAGTCGACCATTGGGCAGAACGCACTTGCGGTACAAAGACGTTTGCAAGAGATATGAAAGCTCTTGTCATTGACCCCGCGAGCTGGGAAGAACTTGCTCTTGACCGCTCACATTGGAGGCATTGTGTAAAGCGTCGTCTGCAAGCTGGGGAGGAGCGATACAGCTCTTGGCTGCTGAACGCAAATCACGCCGCCGGCGCGTAACTGACGCCCTACAACGGAGTTTTGACTATCGTTGCAAGCGCTGCGGGAGAGATTGTTCCTCTTGAATCGGACTGTCTAGTCATTCAAAAAGCTGTAAAACATGAAAACATACGATTGTGATGTACATCTTTGGTCGACATCGACCGAGGGAGGCCACCAACAGACAGAGTTTGAACCACGGACCTCGTGAGTAAAGCATGCATGTTCTAACCCTTATAAATCCGCGGCTCAACATGAAAAGATATATTGCGGAGACTACGAATTTGCCAATACGATTTGATTGAAATAACTTTTTGAATAGAACGTTAGTCATGATGAAATCACAAGGCTGGTTCAAGAAAAAGTGCTGAAAAGTCAAACTGCAGTCAGACTGTTAGGTTGCAAAGGATTAAACTGATATGAGGGAAAAGTGAAGTGACACGTGGCCGCAAGCTTGTTTCCACATACAACTCAGGACGGGTGATAAATCAGTGCAGAAAGATGTTGCCTGCTCGCTAATTTGTTGAATTTAGTACCCTGATAACGACTCTACATTTTATTATGTTGATAAATGTTTGGAACGTCCTTTCAAAGACACCATAGAAGGTTAACATCGTGCTAAATTGATTGGCCGACGGTAGTGAGCTGCATGCTGAAACACGCTGGAGTCTCACTACCATTTCTATTTTCTTTTGTCATATCTGTCTAAGCCAGGGCAACCTGACAGTACTTTAGCTCACGTGCAGTCACTGACTGTGCGGCACTTTGCCTGGATCAGGCTTGTGCTTTCATGCCATGCCATACCCACTCATGAAACACTAACAAGCTAGGTATACAAGACTGGGAAACTGTGGTTTTAAAACAGCACTGCTTGTGGTGGCAAAACCACTCAGAAATGCTGCTAGATAAAATTATTTCAATTGTTTACATGGTTTTATCGTCTGTGCGTTGCAAGTGCGCTACACGAACCTTAAACTCTGTTATATTGTAGATGTTTCACTCGGCAGATACCCAACAGTTAGTTGAAATCAAACGTTTGCAAAGGAGAAGAGATAAACATCGTTAATAGGGTGAAGTTCTTATACGTATTATTTCAGTTCGATGACTTTACAAGCGGTTTTTACTTTAAAAAAAGTACTTAAAACGTAATATTTATACAAAGTTTACTCACACATCAATAGCTTTATTCCAGTTGATCGTGTATCCAGAGGTTGTGAATTGTTGTACATTGACCACATGCACGTTGCCTTTGTCCGTTCCAAGATAAAGCCACTGACTACGTATAGGAACATGCCCGCAGGTCAGGCTGTTATAAATAATAAGGATCCGATAAAAAAGAGGAAGCATAGAAAGTGCATTGATGCTGTTGGTACATGTTTAACAATCAGTTAAAGCTTCACACACGCAATATGAAATAAATGACAAACCGTACAATAACTTCAATTCACACCGAAATACAGCTGAAATATTCCGAGGCATTTAAAATTGATAAATCCTACTAAAGAAACTTCCTAATCAGACGTGACTTTTGAATTGGTACCATTAGTCATGTATTTAGAATTGTTGTAAAATGCATACAGAGGAAGAATCCCGTAAGTTGAGAAGATAAGCTACATTACTTTACATTTGAATTCAGGATCTACATATGAATAGTATATGAATTTCGAAAAGCAGTTCTGAAGTGTATTGCTGGTTTCGTGATTGTTGTCACTAATTATGTATGTGTTTCGGCGACCTGATATTCAAGCTTCATCCTAAATTTGTACTAAATCCAATTATTCGCAAACATATGCTGTTACAATCTTAGCACTAATTTGAAGGTAAACGACAAAGCTGTATGAGAAGGTTGGTATAAGGATAGCCTGATTCTCACTTACTGATCTCGTTTGAATTGAAGCGAGTGAACCAGCTCTGGACGCTTTTGGCGAATATTCCATAAATGCACGACGTCGTCTTGACATATCGAAATTAGGCCACCCTGGTAAATAAATGAAAGGAATTCGTGACCATTATATTTGGAAAACAACTGAAAGGATAAATTTGAATAATATATATATATATATTGCCATTTTCTTTTCTTGATGTCCTGATCAACGGGGTTCTGGTTGGTTCTACGCCATAGGTCTGTGTTTGAGATCTTCTCAGGCCACCTGATGTTAAGAATGTGGCGCAAGCACTTGTTGACAAATGTTTGTATCTTGTTGGTGATGTTGTGGGTAACCCGCCATGTTTCGGACCCGTAGAGGAGGACTGCTTTTACGTTGGTGTTAAAGATGCGGACTTTGCTGCGCTGGGACAAGGCCTTAGATTTCCAGATGGGGCGCAGGGTGTTGAACGCTACCCTTGCTTTGCTGATTCGGCTCTTGACGTCGTCTTCTGTGCCACCATCAATGTTGACCACGCTTCCAAGGTAAACAAAGCGGTCAGTCTCCACCACGTCTTTCCCCTGTAGATGCAGTGGCTGCTGTAGTTGGTTGTTCAATCGCATCACCTCGGTTTTCTTTATGTTGATTTTCAGGCCCGTCTTCTCTGCCTCTTCTGCTAGGCGCGTTAGCTTAGACTGTGCATGCTGTTGCTTGTGAGACAGGAGGCCGATGTCATCCGCAAAGTCAAGGTCTTCGAGATGTTTGGTGTGGGTCCACTGGATGCCGGTGTTGCTGCCCTCTGTGGTTCTTCTCATAATCCAGTCTATGACGATCAAGAAAATTATCGGCGAGAGCATGCAACCTTGCCTCACTCCAGTCTTCACTGGGAAGGGGTCTGTCAGCTTTCCGTTGTGGATGATCTGGCATGATGAGTCCTCATAGAGCTGTTGGATGATGTTTATCAGCTTTTGCGGGATTCCGTAGTGTTGCATTAGCTTCCATATTGTCTCCCTGTCGACGCTGTCAAACGCTTTTTCGAAGTCGACGAAGATCGCGTACAAAGGAGACTGCCATTCGATGGATTGCTCGATGATAATACGCAGAGTGGCGATATGATCTATGCATGACCTATCTTGTCTAAACCCCGCCTGTTCTGTTCTAATTTTCTTGTCTAACGCCTCTTTCAATCTCTCCAAGATGATTCTGGTCAGTACTTTGCTGGGGATGGACAGCAACATGATTCCTCGCCAGTTGCCGCATTGGGAAAGGTCGCCTTTCTTGGGGAGCTTTACCAAATGCCCGAGCTTCCAGTCAGTCGGAACTCTCTCCTGTTCCCATAACTTCACCAGGAAGGGGTGTAACATCTCCGCTGCCGCTGTCGCGTCTGCCTTTAGAGCTTCTGAGGGGATGCCGTCAGGGCCTGGTGCCTTACCATTCTTCAGGGACTTGATGGCATTGATGATTTCTGCAATTGTTGGGGGGTTGATGTTAATGCATAGGGATTCTTTTGCTGGTGGTATATCAGGAGATGTTTGCGGAGGTGGTCTGTTTAGAATTTCTTCAAAATGTTCCACCCATCTTTTCCTTTGCCCCTTCTCGCTTGTCATGGTTCTTCCATTTTTGTCCTTGACTGGTTTGCTCGGTTTGGAACTCTTCCCTGACAAGGCTCGGGTGATTTCATATACCCTCTTCATGTTATTCTGCTTTGCCGCTAGCTCTGCCTCCTTTGTTAGGTTGTGTATAAATTTCCTTTTGTCCTGTCTAGCACCCTTCTTCACTTCCCGGTTTGTCTCCCAATATTGTGCTTTGAGGTCTGCCTTCTGTTGCAGGTCACCGCATCTGATAATTTCCATCTTCAGATCCCTCCTCTTCTTAATCTTCTCCCAGGTACCCTTCGTCAGCCATTCCTTCTGTTCCCTCTCTTTCTTCCCCAGAACTTTAGTGCACGCATCCTACCAGGTCTTTCGTATTCCTGCCCAGTGATTTTCTATTGTTTCGTCGGCCAATTCCGACAGCGCCTCGAACCTATTCCTGACTTCACAGTTGAACTCTTCTGATTTCTTTTTGTTCATCAAGTACTGTGTGTTGAACTTGGGGTACGCTCTTCCTGACAGATCGTTGAAGAACTTCAGCTTGGTCCGCATTGTTGCAACCAGCAGGTGATGGTCGGAGGCTGCATCGGCGCCGCGCCTCACTCTGACGTCCAGCACACAACGCCTCCACTTTCGGTCTATGGTAAAGTGATCTATCTCAATTTCCGTCATCCCATCGGGTGAAGTCCAAGTAGTCTTGTGGATCCTTTTGTGAGGGTAAATGGTGCCACCTATTACTAAGTCATCGAACGAACAAAAGTCTGTGAACAGCTCTCCGTTCTCGTTGCAGGTACCCACGCCGTGTCTGCCCATGATGAGTTCCCTGCCTGTGTTGTCATCACCGACCTTAGCGTTCAAGTCGCTCATGACGATCTTTGTGTCTCTGCGCGGAGTCCGGTCTAAAAGGGCCTGTAGAGAGTTGTAGAAATCTTCCTTCTCCTCTTCTTGAACTGTGTTTGTTGACGCATAACACTGGATGATGGTGATCCTCCTTCCCTTGGAGTTGAATCTGGCTGCCATAAGTCTGGGTGAGACAGTTTCCCATGCCATTAGCGCTCTTGTAGCCTCTGGCGCTAACATTATTGCCACTCCTTGAGTGTGACCATGATTCATATCATCATGTCCGGAATAGATGATGGTTTCCCCTGAAGATAGTCTGTTATGACCGCTCCCATTCCATCGAGTCTCAAATAGGCCCAGAACTTTGATGTTGTAACTTTCCATCTCTTTGGCTACCTGTGCTAATTTCCCGCTCTCATATAGGGTTCTGATGTTCCAGGTCCTTATCCTGGTCTTTGCCTTGGTCGTGAGAAGACTTATCGGCGAGTCGGCTTCCCGAAGGCTTTCACCAGCACGAGTCATGAGTCCCACTGGAGAGGAGTCCTCCCGTCCAGGCAGCTTCTGTGCAGTTTTTGTTATTGCAGTTTCTGTAGCAGCGTTTTTTTTACGGGGTGGGGTTGCTAGCCCCACGCCCAACCCTCCTCCTTTTTCACCCGGGCTTGGGACCGGCAGTTGGCGGAGTTGTTATGAAAACATAATCACTACAAAATTCAATACAATCTATTTTCTAAAACAACGATGAATTATTGCGTCAAATTTACGCTGCCGAATATATTTATTGCAATTTTGCTTGTATTGTAGGACATAAAACAGAATTGGTATTTTGCGCGGCAATCACATGATATAAGTTAATACTAGCGCATTTTAGACGGACGTGAATTAATTTATTTATGCCTGCTATCGATATATTAGTTTCACATGTTCTGATAATCTTAACTTTTCTAATATTATTCTGCGATTATGAATACTGACCAAAAGCATAAAACGCAATACACTGTGTTCGTTCGCACACCTCTGGTTGTAGTATTGGCGATATAATAAATGATACATCAAACTCTGCACTTCATTAGTCGACGATGTCGCTCTAAACCGTTCTGTCATGATCACTTTCTTCGAACCTATAATTTTCAGTAATCAGACCTTACAAATATCAAATAAGAACGGCGTTTTGGCAGTACGTCATACAGATACAAAGACAAATTAATAATATTGAATTACAATGCCATGTATCCTTAATCGCATGCTATATTATTTTGTCCTTCATGAGTGTTAGTTTGCGGCCAAATACAAAACACATTCTTGACAGATTTAGTAAGTTATCCAGTAAAAATTACCGCGGCTACAACTAAATCAACAATGAGTGACAATTAATTGAAAAGTCCTAGAAAATTATGAACAAAAGATAAAAAATGTGAGAAATATGACAGTGAAAAAATATGGAACATTAATTAGGTATTTGGAATGTGGTTCAAGATGTTGAATAGCTTGAGCCTTTTGAGAATTACGTTTGGCTAATCGTTTTCTACAACATGGTGTTTATTTCGCATACTAAAAAAATAAAAATACCGTTCCCTCTTAACTGTACAGAATATATGTTAGACTAATGAAAGTCCGGAATAAATCACAAGATTTGTGTGACCATTTCAATCCGTTAATGAAATCTTCGCCAATTTTTATTTAAATTTTTAGCGGTAAAATATATTCGAATAAAGAAAGTACGTTTCTATGGATGAAAACTTCAAGATATCCTCATCGATTTGATGCATAATAATGAATCTTTATTATATAAACATGCGTCTGATAGCTATTAGCGAGGATATACTTCGAGGATCGTGTAATCCTGTTTATTCCGTTCATCACACCATGTCTTCTTTGCAACCGACAAGTTTTGTTCGTGACTTGCGGTAATAAGCAAGCGTGTGCAGGGTGGTTGGGACCATTAGATTACTAGATATATCAAATATCAGCAATTTAGTGCGAAAAACGATATAGCCTTTAATACTTACCTGATTCAAAGAAATTTGAAATGAATTATTCCTTGGCGAGTAGAGTTTATGTGTGCAGATTCCAGCTTTTTGTTGTTCAGCTGTGAGGGACAAATCTTTCAAACACACGAACAGGTCGAAGTCACAGAGATCTGGTCAAAGATGAATATGCAAACAAATTCGTATAAACGTAATTTCATTGAATGTATAAATGAAATGTGATTGGCATTCAATTTGATGAGCATGTAGTCAAATTTCTTTAGATTATTTTCGAAATTTAAAATTTATTCATTAGGAATTAAAAAGTATACATGTCATACAGGAGTTACAAACATTTTCGCCACATTCGTGCTAGAACGAACAGTTCTGCGTCAACAAACATAGTTTGAATCACTCATTGGATTAAATCTTGCAAAAGGTTTAAAACCCTCTCTTGACTTGAGAATGTTCAAGAATTTATTTGAAATAAAATCGGCGTTCCTAATTTTCAAACATTTATCAGAATCCGTTTCAGTGTAATTCATTTATTTGGCAATTAACTTGTTGAGGAACCTGCCGCGGATATTTCTACAACATACTCAATATTCGATCATTTCAGCTTTTGGATGGTCGGATTGATCAATCAATGCCAATGAAAACAGCTCATATCGACACATTAGTAGGCAATGGGTTAGAGCACTTTCATGAATTATCTTTCAATTTAAGCTTTCGATGTTGTTCAGACAAATAATGTACGCCTAAATGGGGCACAGAAAGCGATTAAATGATGGACAGTTTGTAATGGTTTATATGACTTCTAACCATAGTGATTTCGACTCATCATCCTATCGGCGTATAACGTTAAGATCACTGCCAAACCGCTGATTCTGCACATTGTATAATTCCCTAAAAGGTAAGTTGCCGACGCGATGTCAACTGACTTTGACAGATTTAACAACAAGTATTTTTGTACATTACTTGAAAAACTTTTGGAATTAGGTAGGCTTTTCAGTGCTATTCTAGACTGATAGAGAGAATGCAACTTGTTTCCTCTGTGAAACTGAATCACACACAGAGATTATTCATGTTAAATATGTTTGCATACACCGCATCTTGCGGGGTTATCTGATATTATCTGATTATCGACGTACTTTCTGACACTTGGCGGCGCTAATCTTGTTTGCGTGTTATTTTTGGCTTCTCACACCACTTTTTACTATTGTTTATCTGAAGTCTATCGACTAATTTGATGAGATTTATTATCTATTACTGTCTGCGATCGCCTTATTATGACCATTAATTAAGGAACATGGAATGATGAAATGATACGTGACTACAAAAGGTTATACTTGAATGCCACTGTTGAACAGGGTTCGTACAACGAACCACGAGGTTCAAACGCAGAATCACATAACGGTCGAGCACTCCAGACGCTTATGGATGGACAAAGTCTTTTCGGGGAATGTGGGCAACGCATTCTTTTAACTATATTGAGTTACCTGGTGTTTACTAACGCACATAGTCGGATAAATCTTATGTGTAAAAAAAACAGATAATCTAATTTAGAATTGTGAAAGTGACGATCAAGTCATTTTCATACTTATATAAAAAACAGATATACGATTTTATGAAGATTAAGTCAATGAATAACAATGAGCTAAAGAGGCTGATTGTCAACGTGGCTGCACTGCAAGAGACGCGATTACCAAACATTGGTATGCTAACAGAAAACGATTACATGCTGGGGAATAGCAGATACAGCTCTAGGCTGCTGAATGCAGATCACCTTGCAGGCGTGCAACTGCGCCCAACAACCTATTTCTGACCATCGTGACGAGCGCTGCCGGAGAGCTTGTTCCTCCCGAATCGGACTGTTTAGTCACTTAAAAAAGCTGTAAAACATGAAACTTCAAGCGATTGTAATGTACATCCATGTTCGAAATAGACCAAAGGACACCAACAACTACAAGTCAATGAATTAAAAGTGTGTATTATAATAAATATCATGAGGACTTACTCTCATAATCCGGTATAACCAGTTCTAGTTGGAAAAGGTAACATAAAGAAATAATCTGATATGTCAGTTAAATATGGTTCTGCAGTGTTCTATTTCAACATGAATTCAAGTTAGATATGTAATAAAATAAGTAGTGCAAGTAATATAGTGCTCTGAATTACAAATATACATTTTAAACTCCATTTACCAAGACATTTATCATTTGAAATATTTATCAAATGGTGTTCATGAGGTAATTATATGATTGGTTCACAAGGTCGTTAGTGTAATCAGGAAGCAATCTATAGAGACAAAATAACGAAAGTTATTCCTTAACTGAGCCAGAATCCTTCGGGCATAATTGTTCATCCAAATTCATTGGGCCTCATTAGTATGACTGCTCTACCTTACACGCTCTTATTCTGATGTGTATACTCTTTGTGTTCAATGTACCAACGTTTCTAAACGGTTTTATCCAAGATTTGTTTTCGAGTCATGTTCGGTGTTTGGAATATTATATTGCTTCTGTCACGAATGCATTCATGGTACATACTGGATATTCTTTCGGATTGACCGTTTTCTATTCAGATTATTTCACTGATCAATACATGTTGTTCACAGAAATTAATTGTACGAATAAATGAATAATCTGATTAAACATTACTGCTTTGCGCTTATTATCAACCTCGGTATTTGCGCATCAGTTTAAAGAGGAATTTTCTGGATTATGAATTAAAATTAGTACTACTCAAATAAACAAGAATATATATTCTGCATAAATTGTGTTCAATTAGTTCAAAATTTATACTCAAATACTTTCGAGAATATGTCATCGTTCCATTATCTTAGAACCACTTTTATAATGCACAAAACAAGATATCTTATCAGAGCTAAAAATTCTTTGAACAGTTTTAGTAAATTGTTTTATGGAGCGAAATTGATTATTGTAAGACTTTCAATAAATAATTCACTATTGACTTTTTAACTAATTTCAACAATTATTTGAACCTTTTTAATTAACTTCATAGAGAAAAACCACAGGTTAAAGTGAAGAAGCAACATCTTTGCCAGATGGGTGGAAGAAGATATTTCGTAGGAGATCAGAAGAAATTATCTCCACGTATTTAGTTATTGCACCGGAAAAAACTTGAAATGGCCACAAAAATCAAGATTTAAGACAAAAGCATAAGATATGCGACAAAATTCGATAAATTGGTAACTATTGATACATGTTGTTCGATGGAGGTGTAAAAGATATTTCCAAGTTTAAAAATAAGTGGTTGAATGTATATTGGTAATCTTTGAGTAAATTTGTTATCACAACATTCCATGAGTTAAACGGAAACAGCAATGTTTTCCAGTAAACTGGGACAAACACACTGTTTTTCAACATAAACAAACATATCATTGCTTTGACGATCATTTTATTCGGTGACAGCACAATATCTCGAGGTATACTTTTCAAGAGATTGTACTTATGGATGTATTACAGTTTTTGGAACATTTAATCATAAAATTGATATAAAAGTGTGATATGATGGCGTATGAATTTTGTGTATGTCTTAATTAGATCATCTCGGCACCTGTGCTTCAGAATGTACGACCGAATATAACCATACGCTGCTTAATGAGTAGATCATACAATCCGGTAATATTTTAGTTTTGTCGTTTGAGATACCAAGATCTTATTAAGATAAACTCTAGTCAAGCGTTTCACTGCAACGAGCATTTGAAACAAAGAGGGTTTTCTAACTTGTTACATGTTGTACTTACAAAATTTGATGAGCTATGTCTTTCGAATTGACCGCTAATGCATATCACTCAGGTTTACTAGTACAACACATCAATTTTAAATAGATGGATAAGCAGAGGATAAGCGCTGCTAATAAGCTCAAATAAAATTTATACTCGACTTCATTGTTATCAATGTTTGCACAATGAATATTTCGAGGGACTTGTTACTTATAAGTAGTCACACACTAAAACATCACAGATCATATGTCACTGTAAAGAGAAAAGTTGAAAGATTATTACGGTTTTTGAATTCTATGTTGCTTTATTTGAAAATGTTCTAACTCGAACACTGAAATCCCCGCCTAATTTTTCCATAATTATACGAAATAACTGCATTGTTTTATTGTGATTCAGAAGAATGTGTTGAAGTTTTTCACCAAATTCAAAAGTTCCCGGAGAAGCAATGTAATGGAAAATGTTTGTGACAAATTGGGGAATTATAATCATGAAAAAATGGAGTTTACCAATAAATTACTGTAACAGATTCATTACAAACTTTATTTTTCCCGGAGAAGCATTATTTGTCTCGTAATGGTCTCAGATGAAAAAAATCGCAAAGCTCTTTTTAATCCGTAGGATTCTCTCTCCAGTTTATGAACTGTATGATAAATCAGTTGCTGGTATAGCAATTTGTGATATAATGAAACTTCATATATATCGGAGCAATCGTCACAACTTAATCAAAGCGTTTTACTTGAAAATTATACGACCTATCATATGGTATTTTGAACACATGCTATTGAGTGTGCATTGTGCTCATGCGTCTTGGTAATTCCAGTTCAGCATGAAAATGGAAAATGCGACCGATAAGTGTATAAAGCGATATATTTACAGTTGCTGTAATGAATATTGAACAAGTAGGACATGCCGTAAGGAATGAGTTAGACTCGCAATTTGTTTCATAATAAGTTTATCTGAACTAGTCGGTTTCTGATGTCGCCTTGGCTGAGCAAATTAGTCTTTTGACGAAATCTTTGAGGTTTGGTTCTCTTGCTTGCTAAACAAGATGATCGATTAATGTTCCATTCATCAAATTCCATCATTTGACTCTAGTATATTTTACCCTATATAGGTCTCTAATAATTTCTTTTCATTTTAATCATTATAAAACCATGTTAGTGTGATTGCATAAGATTCATCAAATCGGATTCAAGATCAAACAGAGGCCAACTGTGATGAGAAAAAGTCAGCAATCTCGACTGCATATTCATTTAAGGAACATCAATTTTAAATTAATTTATAAATAATTGATTCTCTTCGAAACTACAAACGATATTTGGTGTTAAATTCGTGTTCCTTAGATCTATAATATTTCGGCAATTTTAAAAGGCAACAATAACTGTAATTTTTATGTTTTCTTTACCAAGAATTTCTTGCAGAAAAAATCGTTCAGCGATTGGCTGGATTGCCGAAGTTTAATATGCTATTTGTTCAAATTATATCGAGTTTTAAAAACTAATTCAATCGAATATTCAACAATATTTATGCCACTACTGGATAAGGTTGGCACGACTAACTTGTTCAATCACATGGGACCACACCTATGTAGAAAGTGTTTAAACTTATGACAATGATCATAAATACTTATTTGCATGGGTTTCTATCACACACTGTGAGTGTGTAACAATGTTAGACAAAGACAACATCAATAATTTGACGTGAAAAAACGGCGCGAGTTCATGTAATACATTTCAAAAATGTTGTCAATGAACTTATTCAATCCACATTCTGAACACCAAATTCAAGAGAATAAATGACGGATTTTCTCGGTTTATCCCACAATAACAAGAGAAAATTTAGCAGCTAATTTTTAGAATCAATGAACATTAGAGGGGAAAATGATTATTGATTTTTCTCGTAATACCTTGTATAATGTTTGAAGTAAGCATGAGCTTTGTCATCTTGGATAGTTGACAATATAATGTGATATGTTAATCCGAAATTGAACCACACATATGGTAAACGTGATTACAACAATCGAACGTTTATCTGCAAAAAGGATGCATACTTCATATAAAGTTCAGTAACTCACGCGAATTCGCTGATACTACAAACAAATATTTATAATAGGACAATGTTTACGGCATAACTTCGTTGTAAATAAATTACTTTGTGCATCCATGGCAACGTTCCATTCTTTTTTATATCATACGTATCAGGATATCATTTATAGCGGTGGTTGTTTCAGTTACATACTATACGAGGACCTCATGTAACTAATCTCTGACACTAAGTACCGGGTGATTAGCATAAATGTTCTCATCTTAATTGTTAACGTATTGAGTGGAGTAATAATGTTCACCACTTGGTGATGCAACTAGTCTTTGACTAGGATTGTAGTGCACATGCGCGATTGCGTGAGGGAATAGCACAATGTTTATAGTAACACCTAATGTTGCCGAAATAATTAGTAACGTTGACAACGAAACATAAGCACTTCGAAACTAACATTGGGATTTTTACATAAATCTAGCTTCCATGTAAATATTTAAAATTGAAGCATGATGAAAATATCTTGTGATTAGTCGAAATATTGCGTAACGCCTGAAGGAAATGTCCATAGAGAAATGTTGGAAACAAACTCGGAAAATTCATATTCAACGCAAGGACCTCGGTCCAGTAATCTGATATTTCGGCAATCTTCGAAGCTGGAAAATGTACGATTGTCACTTGATTGTCAGCATTTGTATTAGACGAAACATTGTCCACGCTTCAAAGCTGAGTAAAATCTCTTTCCCATTGTTTCGAGTTTAGTTCGAAGAATATTTGTAATTTTCTCAGTCGCAAACTTATACCATCAACATGTAAAAAACACATTCTTAGACTACTTGGCCAAACTGCACGTTGCAGCTTCATGTGATTATTTTGATTCCTAAGATTCTTCTTAATCTCACCTATTCCTATTGTAATTGTGTATGTCATTCACAATATGATGATTATAGTGGCAAAAGGTTTTCCAGCTCAAACATTTAATCAGTAATATTAACTTAACCAAAAAGTTCGAAGTTGTTAATTTGATTACTTACCGACAGTCAACACCACTTCACCGATCAGGTCTTTCATCCGGAATGAGCGGGAATAGATAAAACACAACCCATGTCTGGTTGACACGAGTGTTTGCGTTTGATTGTAATGAATTTTCATTCGTTTTTCTGTGAAGCAATCCCTTCCATCGAACACATAAATTTGACCAGATTCTGAAATCTGTCAAAACATTGGCTGACGTTAAATTTGTTTTGGAAACTTTACCAGATATGCGGTAAACTACTCGATGAGTAAAATGCATAACAATAACATTTCTAATGTGTATTTTTTCTCTTTTAGATTCGTACAATATGTTGAAATTTTACATAAGTATGCCACAGAAAAACTGTTTAGTGCGATTACAAAAAACTTCTACTAATCAATAGAAAAAGCATTACTCATTCACACATTTCGTTCAAATTCGTTCCCTTTCTCTGACACTTAGTCATATACTAAAACACAAGCACGCATACCGTCTCTAAAACATTAGTAAATTCTTATGATTCCTTAAGCAATTTCCGTGATCAGAATTGTATCATCAGAGAACGAAGTGTTTCCGAACAAAATATGTCCTGCTGTGTACACACTTATGTTGGCATTTGTTCACTGAGACCATCAGTGTGGTTCTATTACATTCATTGAGTAAAACAATGTGCGTGAACTACACACATACCAAAATTTCCTCTGCACACTTCATATGGCCAATAACCATATTATAACAAGTAACTATTCTGTATAATAATCCAAGATTCATTCACTACCCAGGACATTGTGGGGTTATCTCAATCAAATTACGGTAGAAGGAAATCTAATTCGACCGAGCTACCATTATTCGACTGTAACAGTTTTTCGTAACAACTTACTCATCTACGATAAATGCTATTCCTGACTGATTTGAATATTATTGGAATTTTAAAACTTAATCCGCTACAAGCACCTGATAATTCATGTTATTACTTGCTCATTACGTTCATTTAAAATGTAACGTCTTGCAGTGCAATACGTGAAACTAACGGAACGTTATACGTCACGGTGCTAAATTAGTCTGATAATATTCTAACGTCCAAGGAATCTGGATTACACAAATCAGTAAATGCAGTAATCATCTATTTTGCACTGGCTGTGATAATTATATGTCAATCGAATAATTATTAAAATAAAAATATGCGATTGGAGAAAAAATAGTAAATATAAAAAAGTATCCCAATTATATAAGCCCATAAAAATATTCGATTCATGGTAAAATTGCAGTTATTTACTGATTGATGTCGTATGGCTGACTGGCATTATCTCTGAGTGTTAGTATCGAATCTTGTCATTCACTGCATTTCTTTTAAAAATTGAAACTGAATTCACTGAGTCTGTAAGACAAAATGCTGACTCAATAGAGGACTTCTATTTTGCATAAATCAAACCTGATTATCTTTAAGGCCGTTGCTAATATCCAACATCAAGCATGTAGGTACTCTGTTGAGCAACGTAACAGTAGCGCAGTATTTACTCATAAACAGTTTTGGCAAGCTTCACAGACAAGATTAACTTTATACTGCTATTGAAACTTCATACACACATCTTGGGCGATTTGTTGTCAACTTCCCAACAAGCAGCTTTTACCGATTGACTGTAATTGAGACCGATAAATTCATACGCAGACGAGATCACTTAATCGGTGTGCAAATTTACAAATCTACTTTAGTTAATTTTTAAGAAAAAAATCATCTTAGCTGCAGCAGTGGTTCATCTAAACGGAAAAAAATATACAATATTCAGATGCCTATTATGGAGTACACAAAACGTTCTAATTTAACAGATTCGCTTGTGTTTTTCATTGAATTGACTCTCGTTTAAAAAACTGGCGATTGCTGCGGAAATATATTGGATTTCTTTACAAAAACTGGTTTGGTAAATGTCTATATATTGCTCGACATGATATTGCGCGCTATGTCCAATAAGACATAATTTATACCGTTTGCTATCACCGTTTGAAGTTGAGTTTGAAAACGGTTGTACGTTGAATAGTTAAGGGTTCGTATACGGTCTTTTAAGCAATATTTCAATGGTTAAAATTTTCTGATTCTACCAAATAAAATGATGTGAATTATTCACAAAACTCGTGACAATATATTTCGACACCGGGTCGGAATATTTTCAAGTGATTGGTCTTCCAGTTGATTTTTCCTACATTCCGGAAAGCAGTTTCGAAAACCTTTATATAAATATCTGAATCAAATTCGGACTTGTTTTGCACAGAATATTTCGTTACAGACCTCGAGGACCTAATTATCTTCGTCGGTTTGTTTTCAAAGAAACTTTGCAAAATACATCTTCAGGATATCAATAAAAAGTGCTGCTTTCAAATCTCATATTCATGATTACGCGTTTGTTCAAGTTTAAAGGTAGTTTTACTCTAATCACTAGTTGTGAATAGCATGGTGATCTCTCAGTAATAACACACAATCCTCCGTGTCTCGTCTGCAGGCTATGTTGAATGAATAATGACAGATACAGCAAAAATCATGCGTTTTGTTTAGAAACGTGTAGTGACGCTGTGCATTATTGTGTAAAGATATGTTCAAAAAGGTCAGTAATTTGAAACTGATTAAATTTACTAACCGATTCGTCCGAAGGAATGCGCTATTACGTAGGTGAATCAAAAAGAAACGAAAACTTTTTAATTCAAATATAAACACGCATTAATCATTAAGACTTAATTAAAGAATTAGGCATTTGTTTAAATCATCGTTAATTTTAGAGAGTGATTTATACTCATTACACTTTACATTCGAACTCGGCTGTTAGTTTTGCCAATCTTTTACATGTCTCAGCTTCATAATGCATTGTCCATAGATTCAAAGCCAACAAAATATCCCGTAATGTGTTCAAAATCAGTATCGGTTTGTAATGTTACTCAAGTAACCGCAAATGCATGGCATGAATACGGAACGTATATTAGCAACACATCGTGAATCCGTTCACCAAAATCAAACATGGAATAAGAAATCAGCACAGTTGACATTTCTCATCCGATTGGTCACATCTATTACTCTAACACAACACAACTGCATTTTACACTGCAAGTGCTATAAAATAGTCACGATTAATCTGGCAATCATATTAATGAAAATCAATGTTTGCAATAAGTCGGTTTGACTGATTTTTCGTAACGCTTCAATTCAGATACAGATCATTCGCCAGACCAAGTGTGACAATACTTTCTGGATAATGTTTTGAATCTCATCAGAAACAAAAGGCTAATAAAAAATTTCTGATTCATCATTTAATCTCGTTTTATACAATTTGATTTCTTTGACAGAATCCGATGGACACACTAATTCTGGTTTTATTAAAGAAATAGAATGCTAAGTCACACAATAAGTCGCTGATGGTTTCTCATGGATCTGATAAGATAGAATATTATCCGTTTGGAAAACATATTGAGTTAACATTTCAAATAACAGTGATTTTAAATGTTTAATAAAAATGAAAATTATTCGAAATATGATAATTCCATCCACCTGCATAACGAATAAATTCCAATGTCATAATTATCAAGGTTACTCTCACAAATCAATGAATATTATTTTCTGTGTAATATTTGCTCAACGCCAAATTCAATCCTGGGTCTGCATGAAGAGTTAGCTCGAATCTTCCTGTCCGAAATCTTATAATTTTTGCCGTGACAGTTTTTTTAAATAAATTAAACAAATTGAGCTCTCTGGTATTACGGAAGAATAGTCTATAAGATTTGGATCCTATTGAATACAGCTCACGCAAATTTCGTTAGAACGAATCCCAATTTGGAAAACAAGTGATGCTTCTCAGGATCACAAGAATTGTTCAAGTGTAACTGAATCGTGCACAACCAAGTAAACTCACAGCCTGGAAGGTCACGTTCATTTGCAGTTGCGAAGGATCTTCGACGTGTAGCGACGTCAAACACAGGTCCCCGTTTGACTGTTGCAGCACATATATACTTGGATCGATTTTGAATGAATGAGGTGCCCCACAAGTGTTAGTTGCATCTGTGGAGTCAATAAAATTCGTTAAATTAATAAGCCAGGATATTGTGTATAACAAGTGTTGAGATACATAAATCACACATTTATAATACAAGCTACTAACGCAACTGAAACACTCAAGCGCAATCTCGGATGATTATTTTCATCCGCTCTGGTAAAAGGAATAAATTGAGTGGCTTCCTTCAAGTGTAAGAGTTGATGCCTTTTTTGTGTCTATTGAGTTGTATTGCCTAATTCGCGTTAGATAAAATTATCAAGATGTTTGTAACTTTTCGTGAGATGCAACAGTATTAAGAGCTCGAAATAGACTATAGCTTAGATTGAAATACGAAATAATTATACCATTTAAAATGTCTTGGATAATGTTAACTAATTGTACATCTAGAAAATCTGGATACTGAATTATGTAATAAATTTATTAGGAATAACTAATGTCCTCACCAACGTGCCAAAAAACGCACAATAAAATAAGAATCATCATTTCCCTTCGAACCATAGTGGAAAATGTGCTCATATATATAGGGTGCTACTAGTCCTCTTGTTACAGAAATTCCTGATTAGATATCAAGTGTCTATTGAAAACCATATTTGGCTGAACTTAAAATTCTTTCGATTCAACTCAACTGTCGGTAATATGTATATGAAAACGTTGAACAATCGGTAAATTGGAAATAATAGTAAGGGTTTCGTTGAATTTTATTTTTTAATTGGTAAGAAATCGTGCTAGAGCCGCACACACAATAATGATACTTGGACACAATGCGGAAACTCCATGCACACGATCCCTAGATGAAATTCCGCATTGTATCCAATTGCTCACACATCAAATAGATAGTCATACCAGCCACACAAAAACAACATCGACGGAAGTGTGTTATTGATTTGTATAAATGCTTCGATTGCCAAGTGATAATAGCGAATTATTCGAAGCTTGAAACGTGGGTAATTTTTACAGCAATTCGAACATTCTGATGAATTTTGAAGAGTTTTCATGAACACATTTTTATCTCAAAACATTTCTCAACATACATCAAAAACTCTCAACTTGTACATCCTCGCTTATTGTATATTATATTTACCTCAAGATCATTATCAGTCTAACAGGGCTTGTCACATTTGATATGTAATGAATTCAGAAACAATTTGATTCTTTCTTAACTTTCGTAACATCTCGAAGAAATAAATTATAAAAAACCTCACCAACACGCATTTTCATCTCACGCACTATGGTGTTTTGGTATAATATATATGATTGTAAATATGTACAAAATTTGAATATATTATTCAGGCCGCTCAAGTATTTTGTTCTGTAACAAGTCTATCATATGTTATTGCTTCGGATATGTAGGCCGTGTTAATTGTGTTTTGGTTCATTCAGTACAATAATCAGAAGGTGTATTCTGTTAGTGGTGAAATCCCCGTTTATTCAAGCTCTAAAAACAGGTGAATCCTAAACATTTTTCTTTTTGAAATTTCAGTCAGAACCATATCGTTCAATTTATTTTCATTGTGCTGTTATATATATTTTTATTCAGAAAATGGACCATAATTCAGTATTTTATGATACACCATCTGAGAACATTTCTGCAGACGTTACAACACATTTTAGCATTCCTTCATTTGGATAGACTCACCTCAATTTTGCTAAGGATTCAAGGATTCAAGGATTTATGGTTAAAACAGTTATTACTTTACAACACCACAGGATTACGGTATAAATAAAAACATGGAAAATACAATACTACAAAGGCAATAGTGAATATCAAATGTAAGGCTTACGAATGTTATTCATTTGCATATGTAAGTCAAATTTCGCTTCAACGACCGCCAGCAAGAATACTCCGCCACATGTTGGCTAGGGAATTCTAAAGAAATATAGCACGTACGGCGAAGAAATGGTGCCGACAATCAATACGGGAACTTGAAACGTAAAGAGATAAGGTATGTCCGCGTGTCACTTTCCCATCACACACATCGAGCAAGTGTTAAAGTGGATGTCCTTCGGTAGTCACAATTCTATAAGTCAGAATATTATCGCGTCGTATCCTCCTTTGGGTAAAGTCGCATAGACCCAGACGTCACAATCTTTCGTTGTGCGGAACATTGCGAAGACCCATCACTTACTTTGTTGCTCTATGATAGATTTTATCGAAGAGAACAATGTCTCTTCGCGGCCAAGGAGATCAGACGTCTACCGCATACTCCATCGTGGAACGAAGGTAGACATTCATTATCCTTGGTAACGTTACCAGAGAGAATCTTCTTATTGGCGTCCAAATGTTCATATCATCCGGTAACAGGACCATTTTGGTCGATATGATGGGGGTAAATCATTTATGTACAGCAGCAAGAGGAGCGGGCCTAGCACAGATCATTGTGGAACTCCACTTGTTTTTTGAACGTTTGGGATAGCGCTCCGTTACTCTAACTTGAGCGTCGCGATCTGACAGATAGTTGCACAACCATGAGAGTCGTAAATCACATATCCATAAACACATAAGTTTTTGAAGAAGCAATTGATGATTGACTCTGTCAAAAGCTTTAGAAATTTCTAGGTAACAGACGTGGATGCAAGAACTTCTATCCAACGCCTTTGTCCAGTCGTCTAACGCTATGAGAAGATTCGTTTTACAAGAGCGATGAGATCGAAATCCATGGTGCGCTGGCGAAAACAGATTCTGCGAATAAAAGTGAGCAACCATTCTTTTCGAGATTATACGTTCCATGAGCTTAGCAATAACGGGTAAAAGCGTGACGGGACGTTGATTTGCAGCGTCAGATCAGCAACCGACTTCGAAAATAGGTGTAATCACGCCGGTCTTCCAATCTTTCGGCCCTATCTACAAATTTTCCATTTTTGCCTTGTGGAAACTTAACCATTTCAGTATAATCGTTTTGTTGTTATGTTTTCAGTGTTAGTCGCTCAGGATGTTGGTGAATTAAAAGAAAACCGCTTCTATGATCAGATATCCAAGTTTTAATCCACCATTACCCGTGAGTTGACTGTTCTTCTAATTGTCAATCACATGCAAACAACGGTGTATCACACTTGAAATAACGAAAGTGTTGAATTTGTTTCATTGACAGCTGGAAGCCACGTCAATGTCACATACAATATGAACAATTGCTATGGAACCAGATCTTAATCCTTCTAGTTATCGTGCTTTTGTCACATATCTCTGAAGTTTCGTGGCAGAGATAGTTTACAGCAATCCACACCGCCCCTCCGATTAATTGATCGCATTCTCTGATTTTTCTCAGACATTATTGGTCTCGACTATGTGACTGAGTTACGATTCTTTATGCACCAATTAAGTAGCACACATGCTTCCATATACATCCGTATCGTTCACTGACCAAGTATTTGAAATCATTTTTTTCTGTTTTTGTTTGAACCGATCACACGGGCAAGCCGCTGCAAGCTCCATACACTGGACCCTTAAAAGTCAATAGCCACTGTGCCAAATACGTCGTCATCGAGCCAAATTGTGCTGAATATACGGTTCGTATTGACCGCATAAAGACAGAAATTATCGAACTAGTGTGGGACGAAACATAACCCTCGAACGTTCACATCCGGAAAGGTACCCCGGCTTAAACTTATCTCTCAAAATCGCTTTCGCCCATGTATAACCCTCAGTGAGTTGTAGAATGACACATGCATCAATGGTTTTCCGAGCCTTGTCACGGCAATAAAATATCAAATATAACAATCGGTGGCCCGAGTCAATAATCTCCGATTACGATTTACCATTCGAATTGCTTAATGAATTTTCACTAGTGTATTTGATTTCCGTCAAAGAGTGATAAATCTACTTCGGGTAATCCATTCTCCATGGTTATTGCTGGTTACAAATAACTTTACGTCGTTTGTACAGGCAATAAAATGTTCTTCAGCGACTAGATCTTCGTTTTTGTGTCAAACGCTCTATCGTGAATCTAGCTGCATTTGATTCCTGCTCTAATTTCAAATCTCATTGAGAAGTCGTTTCATTTAACGCAAAAGTTTCTGCGACCTCATCGCACTCTTTTGATGCTATCTTACATGAGAGTTTAGGCATTCTGAGTAGTAGGAAAAATAAAAAAATTTAAGAAGGATAAAAATAAGCAAAGGGGATGTCACCAAAGTTGTAAACTGTGAATCGACTGTCAAATGTTCAAATTCACGACCATGGTGATGTTAGTTTCCCTATTTCTACCCAATATAGCTTCAATTGAGCGAAGAAAAATGAGTATTTCCTCCGGTTGAGACAAATACTTTAACAATAAGAGACCAAGTTGTGATGCGAATCCAATTAAAACTGTATTATAGTGTTCCTGATATTCAATTTACGTTTATTTTATTTCATTTTGTCAATGTTTTGTTATAATTTATATATACAATTTGAATATACTATTCACAATGCTCACGTGTTCTGGCTTTAACCAAATCTATATTGTGTGATTGCTTGATATCTGTGTGCAATGTAACGTCACTAATTGTTTAATTTTTTGTTCATAATTTACCTGGGAAGCAAACCAAATTCGGCCTCTATTGAATATGCATCTTTGAACAGATTGTCTACGAAACTAAGCAAATTAGATGTGAAAGTTCGTCACGCCTCACTCACGGGTTCAAAATGGAAACAGCCTTGTACAACTATGGTCAAACGCATGCATTCAGAAGTGACGGAAAACAACTTTAGTTAAATCTACCGAAGGAGTGCATAAGAGACCGACGTCGCTATTCGCCAGAGTCGCTGCCTTGTTACATTAAACAGAACAACAAAGGTCGTTATTAATTAATACTCAAATGTCTCAAGGTATGTGTTGGGTTACCCTGTTTTCGAATATTGAAATGATATTAAAAGCTAAGTGATTCGACACCGATCAGGTATAAATGGAATCCAGTTCGACTGCAAGTCAGTTATATCGGTAGGCAGAAATGTTCGCGCCATATTTTGATGCCATCGGCGAACATGAGGAATGTAGATCTTATTCCTTTATCGGTGTTATTGATTAATAGAACGATTCTTTTGTGCACCACATTCATATGTGTTGATGTGAAAGATTTTCGCTCACTCGTTCGCGTAAAGTTCTGGAGCTCAGAAATACGATCACCGATGTCAACAATGAGTGGCTAATGTTAAGTGTACGTTGCTTCTAAATAAGTACCGTGTGTTGAAATCTGTCAAAGGCTTAGGAAATGTATAAATAGATGACGTCCACCCCTTAACCAGCGTTTACTTTTTTGATTCAGCTGTCTCTTTCCTAAGTTCTAGTGCGTACGGAAGAATTTTAAATATTTCGGTTTCTGTATGAACCTTTTGACTACGGAATAGTGGCTTGAAATCAAGTCCCATTTTGGACCAATTCGCTGTTGTAGTGTTAATAAACGAAATAATTAAACGCGTTTGCCGACAGCATTTCATGAAGAGCATTATAATTTGCGATAGTCCGACATTCAGCGGTCTT
Source organism: Atriophallophorus winterbourni (assembly GCA_013407085.1). Classification (NCBI taxonomy): domain Eukaryota; kingdom Metazoa; phylum Platyhelminthes; class Trematoda; order Plagiorchiida; family Microphallidae; genus Atriophallophorus; species Atriophallophorus winterbourni. The sequence continues at coordinate 23,898 of JACCGJ010012049.1, forward strand.
TCTAGCTGGATAGCTTGCATGACAAATATAACAGAACATCAAAACTGCATGGTCACTTTCCCCAAAGGGCGTTCCGAATAGCGTTTATCTATTCATCAATTGGTGATTGCTTAGCTACAAATCAATGCGAGAGGGTGCATCAGCTCCACAGAATCTTGTAACGTTTTTCATATGATTATACAATGAGCACGTTTCTATGATTCTATCAAGTACCAAGTCAAAGAAACCACTCACATGTGCTGTCGATAGTTTAGACGATTTGAGGTCTGTCAAAAGTAATGCATTACTGTATGGATTGTAAATGGTTCGCATCAGTATCAGCTTCGTTAGGTTTTGAGCGGTAAATGACACTCAGGCGAGCATAATCATGCTTTTAAAAATGAAGACGACCCCATAGATCCGTGAATTCGCAGAATAGAATAGAACTGCACCACTCTTCATTAGATAATCGTTTCGAATTACTGACTTTCCAGGAAATAAATTGACGCCTCTGAGGTGGAGTCAGTCAGCCATGCTTTGGTATTGAAAATGTGATCAAAGGTGCGATTAGCATGCCGCATGCGCAGTTTGCAGTGTCACTCTCCACAGTCTGGACACGCCAGCGTGAGGTGAGTTCAGTTGAGGGGATGAACGTATCCAGCATAGTCGATTAGCAGACACTAGAAGTTGGTCGCCTATAGTTTGCCATTACTGTATGTCTCATTCCTGACGAGTTTTAATGCAAGATGACATGGTTTCTGCAAGGTTTGAATAAACATTCAATCGTTTTTCAGTTAGTTCAGTTCAGTTCAGTTCGGTTTCACATGAAACTGAGTAGCTAACGAGCCAATCGAGCGTCTAGAATTTTTTCCGGTGAGAAGCTGCAGACGAGCAACCACCACTGCCAAAGTGTTGTTTCTCATTGTGCGTTGGATATCCTCGACGATCGCGACGCCGAAGGATTATCCGGGTTGTATTTAGGAAACATCTCCATATGAATTATGCTTGAAAATATAAATAAATTTATCTTCACCCATACAGTGAGAGGTCGAATAAAGACGTATTTTGTATTTAAAAAATTCTAGCATTTACTTTATTTACTAGATAACGCTGAAAATGTTCAACTACCTAATCTTGTATACCAATTAGAGGGATTATTCACGAAAAACCGCACCCCAGGTGCGGCCCAAATTATTCATGGCTCGTGACAGAACTGCAGCATATATGTTTCAGATAGTCTAGTCTACACTGCTTCTTAGCACGTTTGAGTGAATGCCGGCAAATGCACAGATCGAGAATTAAGGAAAATAAGTGGTTCATGATGAGGCCGAAATAATCTCTGGTATGGTGGCAGGAATTTAGCAAGTCTTTTGCTGGATGACACGTATTTCAGCCAAAAAAGCATTTTGCGAGCACGTTGAGCTGCAGCGCCTGATTGGTCTTCCCATTTAAAGTCAGTAATAACCAGTACTCCCGAATACTTAACACGTTGTGTAGCGTTACACACTGGGTGAATTTACCGACAACTGGACTAAAATGGTATCAACCAGTGCCGACAAGAATTGGCTCTTATTATGTTTTACTGGGAAGTCCCGTTTGTATGACCAGTTCAAGGTCGTGCATCACGATATCTTCATCATCTTATCCGCGAAAATCGAGCAGGGCACTTCAATGCAGACGACAAGTCGTGAATGAAAATCGGGAATAGATGAGGACCGAGTACCACCCCTTGGAGTACTCCACTAATTACGTCGATTTGTTTCGACAGCGTAGATCCTTCCCGAAATCTTAATGTCCTACATGTAAGATAGCCTTTATCCACGCAAGTAGATTACCCGCATGCCTTTCGTTGTCAGCATAATCTCCATAAGTCGGTGATTTACGGAATCGAAAACCTTGCTGACGTATAGGTAGAGGGCTTTGGCAGGCGTCCTTCCATCCATCCTTTTATTGACAGTATTAAGAAAACTAAGACGTTCATCAGGCACAATCTACATACAAGAAATCCATGTCGAGTTACACTCAGTAGAAAATGCCGTCAAAGTTGCTGTCAGATTTTCTCACGCAGTAGTTTTTCTAATACTTTTAAGACGATGCTAGTTACGCTGACATGTCTATAGTTACCAAGAGTTGGTCTGCAGACACTCGTATGTTTTTCTAAGATTATGGCTTATTTCCTCTCACTAGGAATTGCTCTCAGGTTCAAGCATGAATTTAATAGCTTGCATGAAGTTTCTGAAAGCACTGTAGCGAGATACTTTAGCATTATTTAGTGTATAACATTTGGTCACGCAGTTTCCTTGACGCAAGCATGGGTAACTGCTTCATACACCTCGGCATCCTTAATGGCTAACTCATCCAGTACATAAGCACCAGGTAGTGGAATAAACGACCAAAGCGGAGCATTTATAGAATTATCACGTTCCTAAACACTGAAGAACCTGGAGATGGCAATCACCTTTGACCAGTCGGTATCAGCTACTTTTCCGTCTTCTAGTTTGAAATCCGCAATGTTTCCTGGTTTTGCCTTTTGATCGAGCATATCATTGAAATCTTTTCGGATTGGATTTAGCATCTCTAGCTGAGTATAACTCAAACTTTTGTTTGAGAAAACGCTGTATTTTACCACAAGTGTTCCGAGCGGTTTGTAGCAGACCCAAGAGTCAAAAAAGAGAGACCGCTTATATTACCGCCATTAACGATCCCGTATACGGGTAGACCGACGAAATCGTGGCGTCCACCGGGGCGGCATCTGATGCTTCTCAACGACTTGCAGCTGAGCGAGCTTGTCTTGCAACTCGTTTAGAAACTTACAAATTCTATTCCAGTTTACTCTTACATTTGAATCGTGAGACAACTGAAAAGATGATGTTGAACTCTGCAGGAGAATACCTCAGTCTACAAGCCGAGCTAAGGTTTGTGAAAACGCAGAACCGCTTCAAAGCTAATCATTGCATGATCGCTTCTTCCTACCGGTGGTAGGTAATTTAAACGTGTAACGGCTACGGGCTAGGACGACAATATCAGATTGCGAGTGGATGGAGTTCATCCATTGCGAAACATCATAAGATCTCTCAAATGCTGAAGCAACGCATGATCATGAAATCAATAGAGAAACCTTTCAGATTGCTCGCTAGAGAAACCTACAGATGCTGTCCTAATCATGTCTGGAAGGTTGAAATCACTCAAGATGAGTACGCTGGGTGATGATTAAAACAACTTGTCTAGCTTCTCAATCAGCCGTGTAACCTCATGCTGGGCTGCACTGGGTGTGACGTAGACACAAGAAATTACCAGGGTTGACTTGTAGCAAGTCAGGATAATCGCAACACGTTAGACGTTTTCACTGGTTAGGGATAGACCAGTGCCCGTATTGTGCAAACCATACTCTCGAGGAATGCAACGCCACCGCCTCTCCAATCGCCAGGTCTATCGCATCTAATGACGAGATACTGTTTACTGATGTTTATTGGCACATCATCAAGCGCGGACAGCTAGGTTTTAGGAAGCGATATAAAACCTAAGAGTTATTCGGACACACGAAAAAAAGAGGTCAGCCCACTTATTCCTTATGTTGCATATATTAGCGTGCTTCCCAATTTCATTCTGCTTGGCCCCCGGTCGAAGCACCAGAAGGAGATTCACGTTTTTGGCGTGCTACTTAAAGTAGAAGTATCCGGTTCAACGGCCTCTAACATGAATGTTACGGACCATTGTAGGAGGATTGAGGCCGCATCAATCGCAGAATAGCAACTACTTTAGACACATGCTTGACTTCAATTTTTATTCGCGATCAACTTGTCAACGTCGTCTAATCCGGACATGAAGACTCACGGCTGTCTCGAATGATCGTCACGGATTCACTAGCGCTTCGATTTGCGCCAGGCTTACGGATAGCAGATGTCCTTAGAGTTAGGTTGATGCTATTCGAAGCGGAAGACTTTTGTCTGATCCGAGAGGAAGGTTTGTCCGTCTTAACCTGAAATTCGTCTTGAGTTGTTTTGGCGATTTATTCAGCCCTAGACAGTAACACATCCCGATCCGTCTGGTATTTGAATACTACTAGGATTGACCTAGGGCGGTTATCCATCTTCTATCTACCTACACGGTGAACTTGCACCGCGGGAGTAGAAGACCCCATACCTTCCATCCCGATCAGATCGCTGATACATCTGCGATCAAACTCTCCGCAAATTTTCCATTCCCTAATAAAAGGCTACGCTTGGTTAAATACTAGTATATTCCTGGGTTATAGTTTTTGTAGCAGAAGACGTGTCGTGCAGTACCTCAAATTGCTTAGGCAAAACGTTTAATTCCTGGATAATTCATCCAGTGTGGGTGAGCCAACTACATTTCCATGTTGCTTCCTTTTGCCTTTTTCGGAGTTTAAGCTACATTGACCACCTATGGAAAAGAAGCTGGCTTGAAAAACGATGTAACTGGCTTAATATGTCTACGTTCTCATTGGATGTAATTGTTTAAACCTTCTTGTTTGCACGCTTTTTTGAAGATCTGGCTCAAATGACCACCTTAGTTAAGGTAGCTTGCTTAGAAGGACGTTCTAACCAGCTTGATTTTTTGTACTTATATCTGTCATTTAAATGTATGTGTAATGATAGATCACTAGAAAAATGCAGGCTGATTTTATCACTAGCGTATTTAATCATCAAAAATATCAATAATATATTTAAATTTAATTATTTCACAGACAAATCAAGGAATAGCAAAAATTCCTAATAATATTCTTTTGGAGCGTGGAAAATACAAACAAGTTTGTAATAAGATTTTCACGACTAACCACGCAATCGTAGCCTTCCACGTTGAAACACTTATAATCTCTCACTGATTCAATCGTCTTTCCAGTCATGCTATTTTCTTAGACTGTTGATCTAAGAACGTCTGCAGACAACGCACAATTTGGTTTTTGAATAGTTTTTGCAAAACCGAGCAGCATCGAGTCTTTTGGTTATTGGTGAACTCAGCAGGCGTCAAACCCGATCAAACGGAATGAAACGAGGTACAACAATATGATTCCAATATAATTCCTATATAATTCCAACGATGGAGCATACATCAGAAGCTTGAACTCCGTGGTTAAAAAAGGATATACTATTGCTTAACAAAATATACCACCGCGCGACCAAAATCGTAAAAGGTTTCCGAAAACTAACGTACGAGGAACGATTGCAAAAACTGAGGCTCCCATTCCCCTTTAAACAAGCCTTCGAAGCGATGTAATACTGACATACAAAATATTGAATACCCCACATCATCCCGTAAAACACTTATTCGAATACCGTAAGTCACGTCATACACGCAGCCACTCAGCGACACTGCAAATTCCCCACTCCCGTAGCAGCTGTCGCCGAAATTTTTATTTTGTACGTGTCAGTTTCCTTTGGAATTCCCTCCCTGAAACTCTTGTCATCTCTCCCAGCATCGAAAAGTTTATTAGAAATTTGGAAACTTATTTGTTGCATAACGATTTGACGACACCTGCGTTTTGACTCATGGTAACTATACAACTTGACTACACTTGGCATTACATGTTTATTTTAAACCTTTTTCCTGAACGAATATTCACTATGATATGGTAATTGTGAAGCTATGTGCTGTTTGTGACCATAAATTCTTGAATCTTGAATCTTGAATCTTGGAACAGATGCTACACCAGTGGTGGTTCTGGACTTGTGAAAATGTCAGCATATATGTAAAAATGAACAAGTAACCACGTAAAATAACTGTTCAATTCAATTGAAAAGCGATTCTCCCCGGATGATTGATCGACAGATTTAGTCCAAAAGTCAAAGTATCTTCACTTACGCAGCCTCGACAAATTCGCGGAAATTAGCACGGCTGAAATATGTATCGGTTGTTTTAGAACTGGCAAGTAATATTCTCACAACGAGCAATCATATTTCCAAGCACACAGCTTGAATAAGTAATAAGATGAGAAGACCAACTCTGTGCGGCAGAAAATTTAAATTCGCAAAAACCGCGTACAAAGTGAAAAAGTGTACAGTGATCGAGACAAACAAAATGTGTACAGAAAACACCAAATTGCTCCTCCTGTGCGTCGTGAACAATACGAATAAGTTCGAAGAAAGCTTTGTGAAGTCATCAAAGTTTAACGGAAAGTAAACCCTACGACAAGAACGTATTAGTCAGTTGGTGTGGTATTTTGAGACATGAAAGTAACAGGAGCTTATCGGAGAAATCGAGGGCGGTTCTAGGTTAAACGGATGATGAAATCTCTCCGTCTTTGTTTGACTTCTGAGGAGACATTGTTGGGAATTGTAGTTCGTTTTTCATGTAGTTTCTATGTTAGCAACATCTAAATGTTCGTTACTGTCCATTTCTTTCGATCAATTTCCCTAAATAATGAATTACATGGGATGTCTAGAGAGCACCTTGTACGCATCAGTGTAGAAAGGCTGATGTGATTGACGTACAAGATTGGTACGCACAAACCCTTGTAGAAAATTTAGCTTGGATGTAGAACGCTTCAGCCTGTTAGCGAGTTGGGATACTTCGTAATGATCTCATGGAGCTGCGAAATCGACTGACATTCTGCGGAGCTCTACTATCTAATAGTTAATTAGAAGATGTCAAACATCGACCAGGTAGGGTGATCGTACTCCGTACTCCAAATTAGCAGCTGAGCAACCAAGGTCTTCATACACGGTAGCACAAATATCAAGAAGCACCAAGGACTGTGTCTCGTACCGACGCTCTGAATTCCGGTGATTCATGTTTGTGATATTGAGTTGCCAGCAAAATCTCTTGAATGAGCTATATGAAAGTGTGTGTTAGTCTGTAGGCTGTATGTGTTTCATGCAGAGTGTTATGTTCAGTTTCCGAAAATGAGTTGACTGAAATCTGAAATCTCAGACCTTGAAAATGGTGTTGGGTACGCCTATGTTACTGATGTCATCTTGAACGAAATATTTCGCCACCGTTTCTGCGCTGATATCAAGGATCGCTTCAGCTGATGTTCAACGAGATAAACGGTCAACGCAGGTCAATATATATTAGCTAGCGCTTGGAGCCTCTAATGAAAAGAGGTTATCTGAGCGAACGTAATGAAAGCGCTTAAAAGCAGGTAGAAATGTTCCAATGGCAGCGATGTTGTTACGATGCACTTTGCTCTTGCGACATCGAATGTAACTGTTTGTCCCAAGTGGAATATCTTTATGCATATCTGACCAAAGATAACAAGAGCTATTTAGCTCTCGAGTAGCTTTTACTCCAGGGTGTGATAAACCATGTAAATGCTCGAATACTGTACGTCTCAAAGTTTACGGTATAATTGAACTATATTTACCGGTAGACATATCACAATCTTAAAAAGAATTTGAATTGGGTATTGGAATACGGCGGATTATACCGGTTTGTGGACTATATACCGATTTAGTAAAACGTCTTTATGCTGCAAACGGGCAAAATGTTGATGAGTGTATTCCTGGCAGGTTGACGGCACTTAATTGAACTCGAGAAAAATTTCCGCAACTGTGTTTGGCGAGCCGGAATGGTATCAAATTTTGTGGGGTGAATAACGATCTGATGTCGCGGTGAGTGCACATTTCACATGGTTGTGGTCGGTATTTGTATTTGCACGCCTGCAATAGTGAATATCCAGTTAAACGATCTTTGCAGACCAATGTCTATAGCAAGAGACCGATGACCAAGGTGGCTATGCTGGTATCGTTGGCCGACTAAAGAGTCAATCCTGTTTCGGAGGCAGGGATGACGCTGATTTTCTATGAGGAAACGCAAATTAGTTATGTTGTATGAGACGTTGAAAAGACGGCTAAATCTTTTGTCAAGCAGTGAAACTGTATATATTGCCTGGATGTCTCGATTTCCTTGTTCATTATAATCTGAGGTAAATATGCAGAGTTGATTGCATCAATTTGCGCGTTCGCTTGATGGGCGGTGGTAGTAGCAGGTTCGAGAGTGCTCCTTAGAATATGAAGAATAAATTCAGCCGTTATTGCTCTGGATCTTGAAATTAGTAAGTCTTAAATGTGTGAAATAAATTCTTTGAGCCTAAATTTGAGTTACGTAAGTTTCAAATATAGTACTGTAGAAGCCGGTTTACTTTCAATTTGCATAGCCGCGAGTATTTGCTTATAGTTTTCATACACTTGGTCCGTGATATTAGCAGGTTTTCGTGACCGCTGTTGTTTTCGACTATTGGTAGGTTCATTCAAAGTTCTATAGATAACGTCTTATGCCACAATTGCTTCAACATGGACTCACCGACTGGCGTGGTGCACCGTAAGTCGAGCTCGTGGCAAAGAATATGTGAGGATTCATTGTTCGAAAGCAGGTTGAGGTTATTCTGTTCCTCAGACGAAGCTATACGATAAACCAAATTCGATTTTAGTGCCTCATATGTCGGTTCAGCCGAACTGTTATATATATTATTTGCGACTTCAGACGCGACTGCGGGAGGTAAACATCCGACGAGTTAACCGAATATTGCCTTTTAACAAGTCAAATTTCGGGTCTCAGAAATGTCTTCTAATTGAAAAAACAAAATCGAGGAGATGTTGCACTGAAATCAGAATGTGACATACGAACGATGAATGCAGAATTTTCTACTATCTTTATGATAGTGTCCACATTGATAACAATATACTACGTAATCGACAAAATGGGTTGTAGGCTATGGTAAAAATATTCGATAAACTAAAGAAAATCAAATATATGCAGCTGCGACAAATTTGATAAAATGGCACGGCTGAAATATGGATCTTTCTTCCAGAGCAGGCAAACAATATTCTCACAACCGGCAGTCAGAATTCCATGCACGCAGCACGGTTATTAAATGATATGATATAAGCTACTCTGAGCTGTATGAGATTTGTATTTGATAGTCAATAGTCTATATTTTATAATGTATTGTGTGAAAAACCTGTAAGTTTGATGGAATAACAACAGGGTGGTTAACACACTGGGTCTGAATAAGTATCAGTTGTTCAGCAACGTGATCCAACAGAAACGTGCTCCATATTCATTAAGACGATAAATAGTTTGGAAAATTGGAAATATTTGATGTGGCATCACAGAGATTATAATCGTGCTAAAAGCAAATTAGGGAATTGTGTATCGTGTGATAAATTGGAGGTCAATGCGTTTTATTAAAAATTAGTGATGAACGAGATATAAGCGAAAGAAGTAGTGCTTTCGAAAGATGAGGAACCGCATGGCAATGGAGTGTGTTCTGCAGTCCAATTGCTGCGTTGATGTGCTAACTTCAAGTGATGACCAAGATTTCAAGAGTGTTGTGCCATTTCTCTCATATAATCATTCGTGAGTGAGTTTCTTCCGTCTATATTAGGTCCACATGGATTAAAACGCCTCGGATGCTACGGTAGTTTGTAGAGAACAATTATAGAGTTATGAGAAGTTCATACTAGTTTTAGAAGCTGAGACCCTTGACAAGATTCGTGGAACATCTCTATAGCTGCTAAAAGACGTGCTAACAGACGGAGACAGCATACTTTGTGTGTAGCCTGATGTACGCCAGAAAAATGAACTGAAAGAGACTAATATCGATTATTCAGGACGCACGTTTTAAGAGCACAACTTTTCTATTTGAAGAGGTTTAAAAACTACTACAATGATCAGAACGGCCCAACTCATGTTGTACCATAATACCGAGTTATTTTTCTCGCTTTGTGACAGCAAGCATTTCTCTACTTCGAAAAACGCTTATGTCCTCAAGCAGACGATTGCGTGATGCATGGCATATTTAGGTGTTCATCGATGAGCGGTTGATCCCTGACAATTCGTCTAATGAATCCAGGTTGGATTAAAGTTTTTTTTGTCGCTGGAGAAGTTGATGACTCTCTAAATCTCAATGTTATCCGCGAATTGGAGAAATTGTTGTTCGCAGTACCTTAAAACGTCTGTGATAAATATCAATAATAGACTCAGGACAAGAAAAAACCACTGAGGTACTCCACTATGCATTGGAAATGTCTCTGAAACGGTCTGTCTTGAACGCACACGAAGGTTTCTCGAACGCATAAATGCCCCTATCCTGGGTAAGGGTAGGGAGAATACCTAGTGTCGGCAGCTTGTTTAGAAATATCGCATGGTCAACTCGGTCAAGGACATTAGACAAATCTAAGTAAATGACGTCAACAACCTGACCAGGAGCAACAGCATCTTTAGTTTAGCCGTGTCTGGCACAAAGAAGAATAAGAGATACAGCAATGTTCTGCGGCGATAATATCGGGACTAACGACAAGAGCCGTAATTTCATCAGCAACAATAGCTTCAGTCGCCTAGGAGTCTCAGAGCTAATTTGCATTATCATTGCGGCTTTCGCCCTTGAAACTGATAGAAATGATAACTTGCTTCCAACTAGTTCGGAGTTCAGAGTTATCTTTGGAAAAGTGCCGAAAGCGGTTTGCATAGATGGTTGAAACCCGTCGACGAAACGTTGAGTCGAATTTGAATGATATTTTCCCGTACTCTGATACCAGAAACTTAATATAAGTGGTTTGGGTGATAGTGCCAAAAGCATAGGGAACATTGAAGAAAAACCTTGTGAAATCGTGATCATGTAACATTTGTCGCATCCTTTGATGTTGTCGTGTATCTTGTACTGGTAAGTGAAGGGATACTAGATTGAACCTTTCGTTTTTGTTGATAAATTTTTGAAAATGCTTGTCGTTTTCCAGAAATTGATGATCAAATTTTTACTTGCTCACTAGTCCCTTACAAATTATTTCGTTATTATTTTCTATAACAATCCAAACATTTGCCAGTTGTGTCAGTTTGAAATTAGTCCACGGGTCATTTCTGCGGCACATCCATTTACTAGTTCTGCTTCTGAGGAACTTGCCGGTCGTTTTTTGAAAAACGGGTCTTGAGACTGGAGAAAGCTTTAACAGCTGGTGCTACTTGGTAAAGATATTTGGCCAAGTTGAATCCGGACAATCAACTAACATAACGTCGAATTAATTAGCGGCTACAACGTCATAGAAAATTTCGTATTGGGTGACCGTTTGTAACTGAGCGTCCACGTATTTGAAATAAATATCATATCGCACCAAGTCAGAAGTCGAAACGACATGGTCGCTTTATCAAACCGAAGGTTCACTCATGATTTCCTCAATCGTTAACTCCTCATTCGTCAGTGAGATGTCCAGTGTCAATTCTGCGAACACGTATCGGTTCAGTCACGTGATTGTATAAGGAGTGAATTGCTATCACTTTATTCAGCTTCTGAGCAAACATATCGCGGGAGGGTTTAACAGTCAAAATGTATGAATTGAAATCTCTCTTCAACAAGACGTGACGGTGTTGCATTGAAGTGAAAAATTGCAAGGAGTGTGATAGATTGACATCAACAACAGGTTGTGCATTTGGTGAGAAAGTAGTTCCTAGGCAGTATAGCAAAGTCACTCTTTTTGAGATGCGAGCGGAACCACAAGGAAGATATGGTTTTCAGACGATTGTGCAATAGTGGCTCAGGGCGCTGAGCTTTTTTACCTGGGAGGAAAAGGTAATCGTT